>JAVJIF010006634.1:0-209410 GCA_038442645.1 Agave tequilana | reverse complement strand
ATTTCCAGTGAAGGGCTCTGAACTAACTCCTCTTGATTCCTCTGAATAAGAGTTGAAGTGCTATATGAAGCTCTTTTGGTTAAACACAAGTGAGGCACACAAACAAACACAACCAAGCATTTAAGTGTGATATGACAATATGAATCAATGCAAGGCACAATATAATAGAGAGAGTTAGAGAAAGTGGATCAATTGCAAACACCAAGATATGTTTCGAGGTTCGAGCACACAGCTCTACGTCCCCGCCTTCACACAGAAGGATTTTCACTAACTCGTCCACACAGGACTTCTACACAGGGAACCTCCACTGAGGATTTTGGGCAATACAATAATTGGGAGTACACAACTCCTCTCTCCAACAAATACAACCTCTACACTTAGAGGCTAGGTACAAAGCCACCACAATATCAACCTCATAATAGAGGGATAGGCACAAAGCCAAACAAGGATCACCTCACACTTGAGAGATACAACCCAATTACACAACCTCCTCTACACTTAGAGGGAAAGGCACAAAGCCAAGCAATGATAAAGGTTTACAACTGGTGTGGTCTCTTTCAACCACAAACCAGTTCTTTTCTCACAAAATAAAAATCCTAATAGATAGGATAGTAGATAAGCTCAAGTGTGAGAAAACAAAGTGTTTTGAATAAAGAAAATCACTTGGGAAAATTTTCAAATAGATATAGAATTTTTAGACCAAAAACCAATTCCCAAAAGACTATTTTTTTTGAATTATCAAACACTTTAAAAACAAATGAAGATTGATCTTTTAAAACCCAAAAACTCTTTTGAAAAACTGCTCATAAAACACTTGAAAAGATCTAAAATTTTGCTCTTTAAAACTTGTTTAGAAATAATTCAAATGGGGGGATATTTATACCCCATTTGAAATCTGCCCGTTTGCAGCAGAAAAGCCCAGATTGGCCTTCCCGGTCGGACGGCCGTCGACCGGCCAACGGTCAAAAAATCAACCGTTGAGCCCTCTGGTCGATCGTGCCCAAAACCAGAGAGCAACGACTCTCTGGCCGGTCGACCGCCCGGTCGACCGTGCCACCCGAGAATGGGTTGACTTCAGTCGGTCGACCGCTCAGTCGACCGGCCAAATATACTGGCCTTTGTGCACGTCTTATACACATTGGTCGACCACGGTCCGGTCGACCGTCCCGGTCGACCGCCAGAGCCTGGCAGGGCAAAATACAGACTTGAAAACTGGTCTTTTTATTATCAAATTAAATCCCATAAAAAATCTCATAATTTCGTAAAAATCATTTGTGTTTATATCTTTGAAATACAACATGTTTAAGTAAAAATTAAACCATGTTACAAACTTTTGAACCAAATTCTGTATTTTCCAAAATTAGATTTTTGAAATGGAAATCCGATTTTTCTAAAACACATGTAAATACAAAAACATGATATTTAAAAAACTTTGAAGCATATGGTATATGGATAGAATCCATATACATGAAAGAGATATATATCAATGTTTTTGACATTAAATCCGAAAATAAGTTTTGTTTAATACAAAACCCAAATACATGAATAGATTATCAAAATAAACTTTCTAAGAATATGAAGCATACATGTATATAGATCAAATCTAATATACATTAAACTATGTAAACTTGTTTTGATTCAATTCTATTCATGAAAACTAAGATCGGTTAAACCGAAAACCAAAACCAATAAACATGAAACTTAAAACAAGTGTGTGTTGTGAACTTGAGCATACCACACTATCTAATCTTTAACAATGGATCTAAACTAACTATTCTAAAACAAACCGTGGTCTTCTTATAGAGCGCCGTCTCCAAGTTGACTCGATCCAAACCTGATCCACGGAGCTTGACTCCAAATGAGTGCTAGATATGAACTTGACGCTCGGGATCTTGAATCACCATGTGAAAGCTCCAAAACACCTTTGTTGAAGGTAATCACCTACTAATAAATTGGTTAAATATCTGAAACTAAATATCACAAGATTATTAGTAAACTATGACTACATGAGTTAATCATCATCAAAACTAGAGTGGAAGGCCTCTAGGCCAACGTTAACATCGAGCATATTAGTGCTCATTACAAGTGGATTTAATTCCCAAAGGCACTCTTCTTTCGCCTCTGGTTCAGTGTCAGCTTCATTACCAGAGTCTGGTTCCTTTGGCTTTGGATTCTCGTTCATCTCTAGAGAATCTTGGTATAAGAGGGAGTCTGTGAAATAGTTCTCTATCCCCTTGAACGGATGCCTTTCGGTGATCAACTTTCAGACTTTCCCACTTCGGTCAATATATTTCATGACTTGATAGTGAAAATCACCTAGAGGGGGGGGGTGAATAGGTGATAATGCTAATCAATGCACAATTAAAATATGATGCAACAATCAACCCAAAACAAGACTAGAAGCCGAATACCCCGTGAAGGGTTCTGAACTTCTTCCTCCTGATTCCTCTAGATATGAGTTGGAGGTGCGCAATGCAATCTTGTTGTATGAGTATTTGATTGACAATGTGATTATGCAACAAGTGAATATAATAATAAAAATGAAGAGCAAGTACAATGTAGCAAAGAAAATGTGAAGCAAGTAGATAAAGCAATGAATATAAAGTAAGTGATTGAAGCAAGAATTAAGAGCAAGTAAGAACAAGTAAACCAAACGCAAACACTGAGAATTTTTCCGAGGTTCGAGCACCCGCTCTACGTCGCCGCCTTCACCTAGAAGGATTTCTAACAACTATAACTTCACAAAGAGGTTACAAATACACCGGAGTACCCAACTCCACAATCTCAAGTACAAGTTCTCTCTTGGTGATCAAAAGACCACAAACTATCTTTTGCAAACGCCTCTTTCCCTTACAAGAGCCCTGTAGAGTAATGGCTAGAATTGAAGCTCAAATAGTGTAAGTGGAAAAAGGAAATGAACTAGAGAGAGTTTAGAAAATAAAACTTCAGCGATGAGAGAATCTTCAGCACAAAAACCAAGGACCAACTCTCTTGAAAGCTTTTGAAAACTTTTGAAACTTTTTGTATATAATGCTTGTTGTTGTTAAAAACATAACCCTAATCACCCCTATTTATAGGAGAGGGCTAGGGATTAAAAAGTAAACTCATATAATATTAATTAGGAAGAATTTGACCCATAAAATATCCCCTAAAATAGTTTAGAAACGAAAAATGCAAATTTAAAACGTGTTTAAAAGCTAGCCGTTAGGGCTGAAACGGCTACCTCGGTCGACCGGCCTGTCGACCGGGATTCAAACAAAAAGAGCCGTTGCAGGCTCTCGGTCGACCGCCCGGTCGACCGAAACAACAGAGAGTGACACCACTTCAGTCGGCCAGCCGCCCGGTCGGCCGAAGAACGTGCACACTGATACGCATCCAACCTGCCAGAAAACCAGTCGACTGGGTCGGTCGATAGAACTGACCTAACAAGTGTCGACCGACCGGTCGGTCGACCGGCTCAGGCCAAAAGTCAAAACTTAACAAGAATTTTAAGGAGATTTTGATATCTAATAAAATATTTTTGATTAGAGATATATATAAAACATAAAATTGAGTTTGTAATTAAAAGGCTTTGTATTAAATTATTTGTATATATTTATAGAGAATATTTCTAGGAAATGCATGTGCGCAAAAACGTGTGTGTTGGAATATAGAGCTTCAATCCTAATCACTATTCTTTAACAAAACTATAAAACTAGAAACAAAACTAATGAAATCTCATGAGCAATCTTGAAGTCTTGAGCCATGCAAAGCCTAGCTGGAGCCTTCTCTTCTATGTTCCTTCCTTGATGTGCCATAAGCCTTCTTTGCTCCATGAACCTAGAATTTCTTGCAAAAGCTAAGCAATGGCCTCCAATATGGTACAAAACTTGAAACTTATCTTGAACAAACTTATTAGTACCAAATAGCTCTTATTTGTTTTGTTATCATCAAAACTCTAAACAAATGGAGAGTGTAACCTTTTGGGCCAACAATCCCCCCTTTTGATGATGACAAAACAAATAGGCTATGTTAAAAAAATAAAAGAGAGGTGTAAGCTCCCCCTCAAATTATGCTACATTAAACAAAGAAAACATATAATATGCATGCAAAAACCATTAGGATTAAAAATCATGAGGTATAAAACACTTGCAAAACACTTAAACTTAAATACAAGAAATCATAAACACTTATTGGAATCAAGACCATAATAAACTCAGACTTATTCTCCCCCTTTTTGTCATACATCAAAAAGGTAAAAATAATTTATTATTCAATAACACAAATATTTAGTTCACCACAAATAAAGGAGAATCTAGCAAAATTAAGTGGTTTAGTGAAAATATCGGCAAGTTGCAAATCCATGGAAACATAATCAATATCTATATCACCTTTCTCAAAATGATCTCTAAAAAAGTGATACCTAATCTCAATGTGCTTGGTCTTACTATGTTGATTTGCATTTTTGGTCATATGAATAGTACTAGTATTATCACAAAAAAATTTTATATGATCATAATGCAAATCATAATCAAGGAGAGTATGTTTCATCCAAAGGACTTGTGCACAACAAGCCCCCGCTGCAACATACTCCGCCTCGGCGGTTGATAGAGCTACGAAATTTTGTTTCTTAGAGGACCATGAAACAGACAATTACCAAGAAATGACAGTCCCACTAGTACTCTTTCTATCTACTCTACAACCCGCATAGTCAGCATCCGAATAACTCGTCATTGAGAAATCTCCGATTTTCGGATACCATAAACCCATTCCAATTGTGCCCTTAATATAACGAATGATGCGTTTTACCACAATAAGATGGGACTCTTTAGGACACGATTAAAATCTAGCACAAAGACACACACTAAACATGATGTCCGGCCTACTTGCCGTCAAATACAACAAACTTCCTATCATGCTTCTATATAACTTAATATCAACACATTTACCTTGGTCATCCTTATCAAGCTTGGTTGTAGTTGCCATGGGAGTGTTGCAAACTTTTGAGCTTTCAAGTCCAAACTTCTTTACGAGTTCCTTTGCATACTTGGCTTGACTTATGAATATCCCATCTTACAATTGCTTGATTTGGAGTCCAAGAAAGAAATTCAATTCACCCATGGAAGACATTTCAAACTCACATTGCATAACCTTTTTAAACTCCTTGCATAAAAACTCATTAGTAGAACCAAAGATTATATCATCAACATAAATTTGCACAATTAAAATGTCATTATCAACATGCTTAGTAAAAGAGTTGTGTCTACTTTGCCTTTAACAAAATCATTTGAAATGAGAAAACTAGAAAGCCTTTCATACCAAGCTCTTGGAGCTTGTTTCAATCCATACAAAGCTTTATCAAGTTTAAAAACAAAATTGGGATGAACATGATCAACAAAACCGGGAGGTTGTTCAACATAAACTTCTTCATTAATAAAACCGTTTAAAAATGCACTTTTCACATCCATTTGAAAAAGTTTAAAATTTTTAAAAGATGCAAAAGCTAGTGTTATCCGTATGGCTTCAAGCCGTGCTACGGGTGCAAAGGTCTCCTCAAAGTCAATTCCTTCAACTTGAGTGTAACCTTGGGCCACTAACCTAGCTTTATTCCTAATAACATTCCCGGACTCATCCATCTTGTTTCTAAAGATCCACTTAGTACCAATTATTGGTCTATCGTGAGGCCTAGGTACAAGGTGCCAAACTTGGTTGCGCTCAAATTGATTGAGTTCCTCTTGCATGGCTAGCAACCAATATGAGTCCGCCTCGGCTTTGAGGATGCTTTTGGGTTCAAAATGAGAAATGAATGCAAAGTTACCACATAAGTCATGAAGTTTGGAGCGAGTTGTTACCCTTTAGTGACATCACCTAAAATGAGTTCCTTGGGGTGATTTGTAGTGTATCTCCAATCTTTAGGAAGTGGTTGAGAATCTTTCACTTCATCCTTATGAACATCACCAATGGGTTCTTACTTTTCTTCTTGAGCGGGTGAGTCCTTCAAGGATAGTCTCTCCATGTCTTCACCTAATGGGTCAATCTCTACAACATTCTCAATAACCACATTAGATTCTTCAAATTTAACATGTATGGATTCTTCAATGGCAAGGGAAGATCTATTGAATACTCTATAAGCTTTACTAGCAGAAGAATATCCAACAAAAATAGCTTCATAAGCCTTAGCATCAAATTTACCCAAGTTATCTCTAGTATTCAAAACAAAACACTTGCATCCAAAACTTTGAAATATGAAACATTAGGTTTTCTAGAATGATACATTTCAAAAGATGTTTTGGAAGAATTTTTACACAAATAAATGCGATTTGAAATATAGCATGCGGTGTTTACGGCCTCGGCCCATAGATATTGAGGGAGGTCATATTCACTCATCATGGTCCTAGCCATCTCTTGAAGTGTTCTATTTTTCCTTTCTACAACTCCATTTTGTTGTAGAATTCTAGGACATGACATTTCATGCTTGATACCTTTTTCATCACAATAAGTCATGAAGAGTTGGTTAACAAACTCACCACCTCTATCACTCCTTATTTTCAAATCGAAAAACCTTTTTCTTTTTCAACCCTTTTTCGAAAAATCTTGAAATGAGAAAAAGTTTGATCTTTGTTTTTCAAAAGAAAACCCAAGTAAATCGGGAAAAATCATCATAACATATGCATATCTACTACCGTTTAAGCTCTTAGTTTTAGTTGGTCCAAAAAGATCCATATGAATTAATTCTAATGGCCTAGTTGACATGATATCCTTGATTGGTTTGAAGAAGACTTGGTTTGTTTCCCAAGTTGGCACGCACCACAAATGCGGTCTTTCTCAAACTTCAAGCAAAGAATACCCTTCACCAATTCCTTAGACTTATTCCTAGAAAGAAGGTCAAAAGATGCATATCCTAATCTTCTATGCCAAAGCCAAGAATTTTCATCAAAACATTCAAGCATTTAGTAGAACAATCCAAATAAGCATGTCAATGATATAAATATTATCATCACGAAATCCGGTGAGAATACAATCATTGGTTTTGCAATCAAAAATCTTGCAAGAAGAGTCATCTTTAAGTCCACGATCACAAAGTTGACTTATACTAAGCAAGTTATGTTTTAAACCATCAATAAGAACAACATTTTCTATGATGGGAGATGCACCAATTTGAATGTTACCTATACCGATGATAGTGCCCTTGGAGTCATCCCCGAAGGTGACGGTGCCACCTTCCATGTACCTTGATAGGGTTGTAAAGTTGTTGATATCCCATGTCATATGTCTTGAACAACCACTATCAAGGTACCACCGCTCCTTACGTCTTGGAGCCTTGGTGTGTACCTACATCAAATAATTTAGGACTTGATTTTGGTACCCATATTTTCTTGGGTCCTAAAGTGTTAGTATCATGAACTCATACAAGATTATTTGTTCTATTTATTTGGTCATAACAAAACTTAGCCAAATGTCCATTCTTACCATAATAAGTGCATCTATACACTCTACCATATTTAAAAGCATAGTGAGTGTGTGACTTGTGAGCATGTGTGGATTTAGCAAGGGTGTTATGTATAGTGTGAGCATGAGGAATTTTGACATGTGAAGCTTTAGCATGAGAAGTGTGCTTTTTAGAAAACATTTCCTCAAGTTTCTTAGTGTTGAAAGCACAATCCTTCAAAACTTTTTCAAAATCAACAATTCTAGTTTTTAATGAAGAAATTTCTTTTTCATCAATCTTTGGAAATTTTGCTTTGCAAGCAACTTTGTAAGCACTAAATTCATTTTGAGTAATTATAAGATTTGAAGAAATTTCATCCTTTTCTTTAGAAACAATAGCAAGTTGATTTTTAAGAAAAGCAACTTCCTTTTCCAATTTTGAGCGTTCTATCTTTTTATTATCATAACTCTCTGAAAGTTCAACAAAATCATGTACAAGTACTTCTTTACTTAATTCATCGTCTTCATCAAGAGGTTGAGGGGTTACCTTTGGTGTGTTTGCCATGAACACATGTTCGCCGTGTCCACCTCGTCTTCGGACTCGCTTTCCGAATCTCAAGTTGCTTTGTAAGCTTTCTTTTCGACCGGCTTCTTTTGCTTGAAGGAGGAAGTCACCTTTTTCTTGAATTCCGGGCAATCGGCCATGATATGTCCGGGCTTTCGGCAATTGTAGCAAATGATTCTTCTCTCCTCTTTTCCTTCAAACTTCCTTCTAAAGTTGAGCTTGTTCTTCCGGTACATTTTCTTCACGTTACGCACAGGGAGGGATAGCTCCTCATCTTCTTCTTCATCTTCTTCTTCGTCATCAAGAGGGAGGAAGACTTGAAGGCTATGGATTTCTTCTTTTGAGGAGCCGCTTCTTCTCTTACCTTCTTTTCCATCTCATGAGTCTTCAAGTTTCCAATGAGACTTATGAAATTCATTTCATCTTTGTCATTCAATTCTTTAAAGGTGGTGGCCTTTATCTCCCATGATGAAGGAAGAGCCCGAATTACTTTCCGCACCTTTCGATCATTGCTAATATCATCACCTAAAGAGGAAAGAGCATTAGTAATTTTAGTAAACCTTGTAATCATGCAATCAATAGATTCATTATCAATCATTTTAAAGCTTTCATATTGGGACCTCAAGAGATCTATCTTAGCTCTCTTTACTTGTGATGTCCCCTCGTGCGTGACCAACAAATGTTGCCAAATCTCATAGGCGGATTGGCAATGTATAACTCGTGTAAGGTCATCCTCATTCAAGGCGGTTAGGAGGAAATTTTGGGCCTTGGAGTTAGCCTCATATTCTCTAAAGGTAAAGTCGGACCATGTGCTTTCATCACTATCGGGTCTAACATAGGGTTTGGTCAAGGATTTTGCAACTAAGCTACCTAAAGATTGTAAAAGATAGTCATCCTAACCTTCCAAATAGGGAAATTAAGTCCATCAAATTTAGGAGGGGTTTTGATGTTGTCGGCCATGTTTACTAGTGTATGAATGAAAGAATGCAAATGTTGATTAGCAAATTTTTAGGATCTCTCTAAGGATGTTAAGCTAAACCTAGAGTCCAAGCTCTGATACCAATTGAAAATCACCTAGAGGGGGGGTGAATAGGTGATAATGCTAATCAATGCACAATTAAAAATATGATGCAACAATCAACCAAACAAGACTAGAAGCCGAATACCCCGTGAAGGGTTCTGAACTTCTTCCTCCTGATTCCTCTAGATATGAGTTGGAGGTGCGCAATGCAATCTTGTTGTATGAGTATTTGATTGACAATGTGATTATGCAACAAGTGAATATAACAATGAAAATGAAGAGCAAGTACAATGTAGCAAAGAAAATGTGAAGCAAGTAGATAAAGCAATGAATATAAAGTAAGTGATTGAAGCAAGAATTAAGAGCAAGTAAGAACAAGTAAACCAAACGCAAACACCGAGAATTTTTCCGAGGTTCGAGCACCCAGCTCTACGTCCCCGCCTTCACCCAGAAGGATTTCTAGCAACTATAACTTCACAAAGAGGTTACAAATACACATAAAATATTTTTGATTAGAGATATATATAAACATAAAATTGAGTTTGTAATTAAAAGGCTTTGTATTAAATTATTTTGTATATATTTATAGGGAATATTTCTAGGAAATGCATGTGCGCAAAACGTGTGTGTTGGAACATAGAGCTTCAATCCTAATCACTATTCTTTAACAAAACTATAAAACTAGAAACAAAACTAATGAAATCTCATGAGCAATCTTGAAGTCTTGAGCCATGCAAAGCCTAGCTAGAGCCTTCTCTTCTATGTTCCTTCCTTGATGTGCCATAAGCCTTCTTTGCTCCATGAACCTAGAATTTCTTACAAAAGCTAAGCAATGGCCTCCAAACATGGTACAAACCTGAAACTTATCTTGAACAAACTTATTAGTACCAAATAGCTCTTATTTGTTTTGTTATCATCAAAACTCTAAACAAATGGAGAGTGTAACCTTTTGGGCCAACAGATAGAGAGTGGAGGGGATGATGGAGTTACGATGAATCCACGGTCGTCCTAGTAGTAAATTGTACGAAGTGTCGGTGTCAACCACATAGCACGTCACTTCAGATCTCAGGTCCCCAATCTGACATTTGAGTTTGATCTTCCCTACTGGGCACGTACCATTGGCATTGAAACCATAAATGGCAGTTTGGGTAGCGCTCAATCGGTGGGTGGGGATCCCTAAGTGCTGCATGATCCGATGAGGCATAATGCTCAACGCGGATCCTGGATCTACCTGAATGCGGCTCATTTCAGACGATCCAATATATCCTGTAAAGTACGGGGGCCTATCATGTTTCTTTTGACCTGCATGTCGTCTGGCGTGAAGGTGAAGAGGGGGCATTTTGAGAGGCGTGGATACAGTCTTCTTTATTTTCCTCCTGTGGTCTAGCGGGGATCTGGGTTATGAAGACCTCAGCATTGGCTAAAGCTTCTCTCAGAGCTTCTCTTGTTGACTTTGACAGTCTTTGGAGGTCGTAAAGAGTGATCCGGGCCAAGATGTTGGCCAGTTGAGCCAAGACATCAAAGCGGTAAGGTTCTGAAGTTCCTTCTGCTTTGTCCTTCAGGAGGGCCCTGGCATACCGAATCTCCTTCTACTTCTCTGCATATTGCTTTGCGGATGGCTTGGTTGGCTCTAAAGTAGGTCCAGGCGGATTTGCCACCAACTCGTCGTATTTCTTTAAGTATGATTGTCCCGAACGTGTTTCAGCCACGAGTGGCGCATTCGGCTCCGCGACAAGGATGATTGTCTCCTCCTCTGAGTCGGTTAGTGAGGGGACATCAGTTTCTGTTTTCTGGGAAGAGGCGCCACCATATTGCTGGGCAAAGCTTTTGCTTTGCCTTTGGACTTCATGTTGGTAACAGAACTCCACTGTTGGCCTTCCACAAGGTCAGGATGAACCCACATAATTTCTCCCTGAGTTGTAGAAAGAGGCACAAGACCTTTCTCTTGCTGGTGATGTGAGTCTATATTGATCATCCTTAGCTCCCCTTTCGGGATGGGAACTACTCCGGTCGGAGTTGGAGGCTGGTTTCTAAACTGAAGAAATGACGTCATGTTAGCCGTCACTTTCTTCTGCTCTAGACGGAGCTTGAGCTCTTTTGCATCAATCAGAGTTTGAAGAATATCTTTGAAGATATAACAGCTCTTGGTGGGGTGCCACAGCATCCTATGATACAGGAAGTAGTTAGAATTGTCAGTCTCGCCGACCTCCTCAGGATATCTAGCTTTAGGAAGCTTCAATATGTTGCTCTTGTTGAGTAATTTGAACAATAAATTGACGTGCTCGTCCTTGAAGAAGTACTACCTGTTGGCGCGCGGCTGACTTGAAGAATCACCCCTCGGGTTGGCGAGGTGTAACGCCCCGATCCCGCAAGTACGGGGACGTTATGGCGACGTACATACGTGAGGTGAAAACACACTCACGCGTACGTTAAGCCTCAGTACAGGACATAGCCTCCATATAGACAAGTGTTCCAGCAGGAAATAAGTACAAGAATACCTGCAGAAAGAGGTTAGTTATCATAACAGATATGAAAGCAGGGATAAATAAGATAATGGAAATAAATCACAAAGATACCTATGAATGGTCTCGATGATGAGTCTCCTATGTGAATCCAATGGACTATCTGACAATACGATAACTCGGATCTCCAACCTGGGCATGCAAACCCAGGGTCGTCAGAAAGCGACCTAGTGAGTGGTAAAATAAAGGAGGCAGGAATATGTACTATAATAATACAAGCACGATAATAATGAAGAATACATGATGTTGTAATAGTGATACCATACCATATAATAAGCATATGATAAGCATATAAATAACAGCAGAAGTATCTACACATGAAAGATATAAGCATGTTATCTTTTAATACCATCCCTAAACTGGTATATCATCGGGTCATGTCTATAGTCGTGTCCAGTTGATCGAATAAATGGTGACGTGATAGAAATGAACATGCGAGTGGCGACGTGATAGACGTGTACAGGCAGATATGCCTATGCAATGTAATCACTATACGGTGTGGTGTATATACAGTAATGATGTCTGCTATACAGAAAGCATAATATATGCAATGCAGAACACGCGTCGTATGCCATCACAGAAAGTATAACATGTACTAGGTAAAGGAACAAGTATTCATGTAACATGATATCGAATAGATGATCAGGAACAGTAACAAGTACAACTAAACATGTATCAGGCAAGTCATGTCACAGTCATGTCATTTATACAATAGTAGCAATCAGTACCACCTGGTATTTTAATCAATCTCTTCCAGTGTCCCATACCACTGGCAGTCCATACTGGAGCCCGCACTCCAGTCGAACCCATCCGGACATGGCCTACGGGTACCATTATCTAAACGAGAGAGTGACCAAATAACAAGTGTGCCCGACGTCACTACTGTGTATACTATTTTATTATGTTAATTGGAAACCCATGGTCGAGGAGTTCTTATCGGGTGGGTGTATCCCGTGCATACCCGGGACAACGGCCTTATCAGACCCCTGGCTGCTGAGACGAGGACCAGCCCGCTAGAGCTGTAACATGTAATGGGAATCTCAATGAGCTAAAACAATAACGGGAAACGGGAGCTCATGAGTAACAGACGGTAGCCAGCACTACCCCGTCCCCTGCAGTGGGACAAACAATGGATCCAGACATCCACCCGATATGATCTAATCAACCGTCAAGTCTCCCCCATACCCAAGTTAGCTTTATGATCTGATATGTCAAGTATACAATGTCACAAGAACAAATACATGATACGGGTAACATGATAACTGGACCTGAGCTCTGTTGATAGCATAGAACAATATAACGGGAATGGGAACAATATAACAGGAACAATATAACAGGAACAATATAACGAGAAACGGGAACAATAGATGTGGGATTCCACATGTCGCATATCAACAGCTCTCATGTCCAGTAACAGGAAATCCATATCAGTAACATGACACAATCATATAACATGAATACGTAAACATGGAACAATAATACATGTAATAAGCACAGTGATCCATACGACAAGAAGATAGAAACAACACAGACATGTGTAACTGTAATATGTATGCATGACAGAAATGTGTATGATGATCATGCTAATATGAAATGCAGTAGCCCGTGCAGTGATATGCCGAGAATCCATGTAACGAGGATAACAATACATTACAGAACGGTATCGGTGGGCTATGCCTACGAAATAACAAGTGTGCCGTGTCATAGTATCTGTGTAACATGCACAGGTAATAACAGTGGTCAGTGTCTGCTATCATGTACAGTGAACTACAGTATCCGTGTAGCCATAAGCATGCGTAGCATTAATATATGTAGGAACAGTGGTCGATGGTGTCTTATAGTAACGGTGTCTAGCATGCATGTCTAGTACCAGTGTAATGTCATAGTGTATCTGTGGATCAATATGCATGTAACGTGACTGTGATACAGTACATGTCATAAGAGTGTACACCCGCGTGTCAGTGGCTGTGCAGGTCATGACTGTATCTGAGTTGTCTATGCCAGTATGTATTTGTCCGATAATTACCTCCTTATCTTTATTTTAAATCAGGAAATACCTAATCATTTCTATTACAATGACTGTCCGATCATGACCAGTGAATAATTGGTAATTACTGTATTTTATCCATAATCAGGATATATCAATCAATGTCACTAAACATGGTAAAATATAAAATATAATTTATAAAAGAAAAACACTCATAAACTAGCCATGGGAAGGTAGCTCTCTTTCCCACGATCGCAACGGATCCAGAATCGTCCAAATCGGAATCCGGATGCTCCAGATATCGCCCGAATACTTATTGGGTCGGGTTTGGGGTGCAAACGGGTTGGGTTTCGATTGAACCCGAAACCCAAACCCTATTGGGTTTCTTTCCCAAACTCACGGCGGCGGCAGCAGCAGCTGCTGCTGCCGCCCTCTGTAGCTGCTGCCCACGGCTGGCGCGGCCACCGCCGCCCAGCCGTGGGGTGGCGCGGCCACCTCCCGGCGCCGGCGCCGCTCCGGCGGTGCTCCGGCGCCGCTCCGGCAATCCAGTGGGATCGGGAGAGGGAGATAAACAGTGTAGGGAGAGAGAGATGAGGCTGGGCTACGGGGGCGGCAGCCGTCCAGGCCGCCAGGCCGGCGGCCGCTCGGCGGCGGCCCAGGCCGCTAGCGGCGGTCTGGGGCCGTGCACTGAGAGGGGAAGAGAGTGTGAAAGGGAGAGATTTTCTTTGAAAGAGAGAGAGAGAGAGTTTATAAAGGAGGGGAAAAGTCGATTGGGTCAATGGCGGTGGGGAACTCGCTGGAAAGAAGAAGAAGGGAAAGAAAAAGAAAAAGAAAAGGAGATTAAAAATTAATATTTTATTATTATTAAATTAGCCCGATATTCGACTAGCTCCGAACGGTGCCCAAAAATTACAGAAAATAGAGAATATTATCCTGAGACATAATATGAAAATAATTTGTAAAAATTTTATCTGGTTTGCAAATTAAAAATCTCGGAAGCTGTCGCCGGTATCAGGCGACACCGATTTGGTCGGATTTTTGATAAATTCAGAAAAATCCCAAAAAATACCCGAACGTAGAGAATATAACTCTAAGGCATATGGTGAAGGCGGATTCTCAAAATTCTACTCTGTTTTGTGAAATAAAAATCGTAAAGTCGATTATCGGTATCGGTCGACACCCACTACGGAGATTTTCCAAAATGATCCAGAAAAATTCCAGAAAATCCTAAAAATTCTGAAATATTAGAAAATGATTTTTAAAACTGAAATCAACTCAATAGGATTACCAGAGAGGTCAAATCAACTTTATACGTCGTATCGCGTACTGATACGGTGATACGTACACCGGGGAGCAGGGGGTTACACGAGGTTTAACGAGAGATTTTGTCTCTGTCGCCAATGTGTCTTTCCTTTTTGATTGGAAAGATACTTCTGGCCTGCGCCTTGTTGATTTTCGGGTCTGGGCTTGTTTTCTTCTGCCCTAACTCTGGCGACAATGTTTTCAACCTGTTCACCTTGCTGGACCAGCTGCTTCTAAGTGTGGCTTTCAGTAACTCCTATCTGGGTTAGGAGTGAGGTTTGCAAATTGTGACGACATGTTTCTACCAGGGTGGCCTGGGTTATACCACTAGGACTTTAGAGCGCCATATTCCAAAATCTTTCTACAAATGTTTTGACCGACTCTCCTTTTTGTTGCTTTGTTGCCAAGAGAGTTGGCATCGTAACCTCCGAGTCGTCTTCAAAGAAGCGTGTAAGGAAAAGCTTCTCCAAATCACCCCAGTTCTTGATGGAGTGTTCGGGGAGTTTCATGAACCATACAAAGGCAAGTCCCTTCAGAGTACTGATGAACAAACACGCCAAGATGGCATCATTTGCTAATATGTTCCTTGTCTGAGACTTGAAGTAGTAGATATGTTGGTTAAGGGACCCCTTACCGTCAAAGGCCTGTAGGGTCAGAGCTTTGAACTTGGGAGGATATAAGACAAGATCCCATTCTATCGGGTATGGCCGGATCACTCCTACTTCTTGGAGGCCTTTCCGATTGGTAAGGGCTTCCAGACGCGGCTCTAATTTATTCATTCTTTTAGAATGAGTACCCCAATTCTCTGGATTGCCTCCCCCTTCAGATGAAGACTTAGAGGACTCAGAGTTGGATTGTTCCTCCTCCTCTATATCAAGAAGATGAACTCTCCCCTTCTTTCCGCTTGCCTTTAGACTTTTTAGAAGAAGTTTTAGCCTTTGACTTCTTCTCGCCCTCAAGCAACTGTGCATGTATCTGTTTGAGGGTATCGATAGATTCTTGTTGGGCACAAATCATATCGAATTGTTTCCTTTGGACCTGAGCTTGCTATTCTAAATGCCTGGTTATCTCCTCTAGAGTGTTTATCTTATACACGAAGGCTTCTTTCTATACAGAAGAGTTCGAGGCCTGTGATTCTGTGATGCAGAGTGTGATTCACTTACTTCAATGCCCTAGGTTAGGGCACTATAGTCAACCGGGCTTACCACACCAGTCCGAGTGCGAGTATGCTGGTACACTCCTTCTGGTTCAGTACCAGACCCGTCAGAGCTAACTGCCAGTTTTTTTCCTACTTCTGCTTGGCGTAGTGCTTAGACCTGCCATGTTTGCAATGACTTCGGGGTACTTCGCATCAGAGAAGGTCTCCCTTTTGTGGGAACGGCGTCTTTGACTGATCAGGAGGTTTATGTTCATTATCTGAATACCGACTGCTTGCTTAAATGAGAGCATAGTAGTGATAAGCCATTCACAACAATAGGATGGAGTGATCTGATTAGCACTCCTCGTCTTTGTCAAGTAATCTCTTAGTTCTATCGGAGGGGGGGTCAAGGAGATTAGCCTTGGGTTTTCGAGGGCTTTTCAGCTTCTGAGAGCCATCCTTGCATCACAAATTTGAGACGCAGGGTTCTGAGATGCGGAGCTCACGTTCTATAGAACAGACGCGGCTCTCGCGTTTTGGATTTGAAACGCCGGTCTCGTGCCTCTGCTGAGAAGAGACGCGGACCTCGCGTTATTGATTGTCGCGTTTGTCTTGCGACACTTAGGAAACATGGAGTTTCTGCATCCCGTGTTCGGTTGTAGAGACGCAGGACTCATGTCTCTGAGAAGAGGCACGGACCTCGCATTGCTGAACGTCACGTTTGAGAGGTGGAGTCTAAAAAACACAAGCCTTTTGGGCTTCACGTTTTAGCCTCCATATGCAGACTTCACACTTCTGACGTAACTCAGAAGAGACGCGGGCTTGAGCCTCACGTTTTGTGTCTGCTGGACAGATAGTTGTTCCAGCTTCTTGCGTCTATAGTTGACACGCGCGTCGCCTCTGTCGACGTTCGGCTTTTGAGTTACGCCGCACGAGTTGTTGGGAACCCCTGGAAACTTGGAGCTGAGGAAGAGGATGGGCGTGAGCTAGTTGACCGTCAACAACGCTGACCTCACGGGTCTCGTGGGAGACGTTGACGCGGGCCTTGCGTATGATATGACCAGCATGATGTTCTCTGCAGAGCCACATTCGGGGAAGCTTTCAAAGGGACATGAGGGTGGATCTCTGAGGAGACTTTGCGGTACTGCCGCGCCCTTGGGCTCTTGGAGACAGAAGAGAGGAACTCTTCATACTTTGCCTGGTCGAATTTTACGACAAGCAATTCGACCGTTCTTCCCATGAAGGTGATGTCACCTTGCACCATGACTTGCTCATCAGTAGAAAAGTTATCCCCAGTAGAGTCGCCATCTCTTGTTTGGTCCAAGAAATGTTTAGAGGATCGTAATAAAATTTTCTTGAATCAATGAAAGATTACAACAATCTCAAAACTTTCGATTACAAAAGAGAAGATATTCAAGCTCAAATCTTCTCTTCGTTTAATGCTGGGTTCTTTATATGGTGGTGGAAAGTGAATCTTATTTTTCGTTGACCGGGTGGACGTCACAATCTTTTGGGAATTTTCTCTTCAGACTATGGACGAAGTAGCACATCTCCTGTCTAATAAAATCTCAAGGAGACTTGAGGCAAAACAAATTTGTACTCAGCAAGTTGTTAGAAGAGTCAAACTCTTTTGTATTCCCGAGCTAGATTTTTTTCTCCAGGACTTACAACCAAAAACTCTCTCTCTCCCCCTCTTCAGTAGCAAACTGAACTATTTATCAGAGTTTCAGGGGTAAAACTGTCCCCTAAAAACCCTCCATAATGGGGGTTAACTCCCTCATTACGAGGGCAGTAATTGATCTAGTAATGAGAGCAGTTATAACCAAGACGCAAAGCTTCTCTTTAGTCAGAAAGCGGGCTTCGAGCCTCACGTTTTGGATGCCGACTCCGAACCTTATTAGACACAGATTTTGAACTCTACCAGACGCGGGCTTCATGCTCTGCGTCTCGAGATTGCAGTACAGTTAGGACGCGGACTTCAACCCTCGCGTCTCAATACTGTACTGATGTTGAGATGCTAGTTTCACGCTCTGCGTCCTGATATTTACAGTGCAGCTGGGATGCAGGCTTCAACCCTCACGTCTTGGTACTGTACTGATGTTGAGACGCGCGCTTCATGTTCTGTGTCTTGATATTTACAGTGCAGCTGGGACACGGGCTTCAACCCTCGCATCTTGGAGCTGTAATAATGTTGAGATGCGGGCTTTACGCTCTGCGTCTTGGCATTACACGAGTGGTTATGATTAGCCTTTCGTCTTGAATGTAGACTCTATTCTCTGATGACTTGTCTTTAGTGATTTTTAGACAGTCTACATCGGTGTTAAACAATCTTTCAGATTCAAAACGTCTATTAGTCAGAGCTATGGTATTTTCTATATTATTCCAGTAATGCTTATTGTCTCTTCTATCGACTTAACTGAGTCTAGCCACAACATCCAACAATCTTTATGGAATTGATGAGCCACGGACCTTGTTAACCTCACCAAGCAAGAGTCATGTACTAGCCACGCAAGCTCAACCAGACATGGGCTTTGCTGCACCCTAACGCTTAGCATTTAGCGCTGTGTTACGCGCTGACTTCGCCACATGAGCTTCAATAAGTGTGAGCCTTACAGAGCGTTAGCTCTGCCGCACCCGAATACTTAGTGTTTGAAGCTGTGTTACGCAATGGCCCCACCTGGTCCTGCTATGCTTGTAGCTAGCTTCATTTGCATTTAGTGCTCTAACCTAGTTCTCTCGCTGTATATTGACCCACTTGTCACGATCTTTATTGATGATCTATCTGGCTAATCTTGCAGGACTTGAGTATTCTCGAAGTGTTTAATCTACAGTCGGGTTATCTTCCAGAGAGCTGTTCTTATAAATTTTAGATTATACAGTTTAGAGTAATTGATGCTTAGTATTCAAAACTCATTATTATCAATTGTTCTTCATTTGTATATCCATGATCAGTTCTATCAGGTTTTCTTTATCTACGATATTATGGTTTAGTTTTAGAGTATCAGAGAATAGGCAAAACATCTATAATCTTATTACAGACTTTTTTCCTGGGATGCTTTCATGACCAGCAAAGTGAGTATGTATTCTGAACAGGTAAAGTACCGTATTCATCGGTTATGTCATTTAAGAAAGAAGTTATCTCCGTCGATTCTAGCAGAATTTAGATAGTTAAAATTTGACCAGTTTCAATATCAACTCACTTCATATTATTCAGAGTAGGGCCAATCTACAGAAGTACTGTCAGTTAATCATATGAGAAAAATAATTCCGCTACACAATATCTCAGTTATTATTGTGTCAGTCAGATACACAGGATTCAGATCGTGATTCTGATATAGTCTAGAGAAAAGTCTAGTGACTTTTCTTCTATTCGGCTTATCTTATCATTCACTGTCAGACCAAGCAGTCCAATTGGAACATTCAGATTCTTAATTATCCCTGTCAGATAGAATTCTCTTCTTAACATATATCAATTAGTAGTGGTATGACACAGTCCGAAGTTTTATATGGCAGGAAGGACAAAAGAAGTCCAAGTCTTTTGGTTTACCGTTCATTCACATCGTGAACTTTTTCGTTAGTTATCCATATCTTAATTATTGACCCAAAGGCTCTTCACTTTAGTTTTTATGATGATTAACTCATGTAGTTATAGTTTACTAATAATCTTGTGTTTAAATAGTTTCAGATATTTGATCAAGATATTAGTAGGTATAGCTTCAACAAAGGATTTTTAAGGCTAACACATGTTGATTCAAGAGCTCGCGCGTCATGATCGCATCTAGCACTCGGTTGGAGTAAAACTCGTTGGATCGTTTTTGGATCGAGTCGGCTTAGAGATAAGAAGACTTCGGTTTGTGTTTAGTTTAATTTGTTTAGATCTTGTGTAAAGGTAGATAGTGTTTGTTGGCCCAAGAGGTTACACTCTCCAATTGTTTTGTGTTTTGATGATGACAAACCAAATATGAGCTATTTGGTACTAACAAGTTTGTTAAGATAAGTTTCAGGTTTGTACCATGTTTAGAGACCATTCGCTTAGCTATTGCAAGAACTTCTAAGTTCCACAAAGCAAGGAAGGCAAATTGCACATCAAGGAAGGATCATAGAAGAGAAGGCACTAGCAAGGCATTGGATGGCTCAAAGACTTGAAGATAGCACAAGAAGTCTTCATGTAATTTGTTTTTCAGTTTATAGTTTGTTAAAGAATAGTGGATAGGTTTGAAGCTCTATCACACACGTTTTTGCGCACATGCTCATTCCAAAATAATTTCTTATAAATTATACAAAAATATTTTGCATACAAGATTTTGCCTACAGATATATATTTATGTTTTATACTAACCCCTGTTCAAAAGTATTTTTGTTAAAATCAAAATCCTCTTTGTTTTCTTTTTAAAATTGACTTTTTGACCTGATCCGGTCGACCGAGTCTGTGTCAGTCTGGTCCGGTCGACCGGACCAGTCGACCGAAGTCCTGGCAGATGCACGTATCCGTGTGCACGTCTGTCGGTCGACCGGGGCGGTCGACCGGACTATTATTTTTGCTCACAGGTTTTATCGGTCGACTGGGTCGGTCGACCGCTCGCCTGTAACGGTCAAATTTTTATACTACCGGTCGACCGGCCCGGTCGACCGATGTAGCCGTTGAACAGTAACGGGCAGATTTTTTAAGAGCTGTTTATTTTTGTCTTTTGTGTTTAAAAATTCGTTTAAGGATATATTTTGATCTAATTACCTCCTAAACATCAGTAAATATGTTTTATCCCTAAACCCTAGCCCTCTCCTATAAATAGGGGTGTTTGGGGAGAGATTGGTTACAACAACTATTATTGCTAAAAATTCAAAAGTTTAAGGCTTTCAAAGTTCTTGGTTTTAGAGCTAAATTCTCTCAATTTCTGAAGGGTTTTCAAAAGTTTTTCTCTGATTTCAATTTCTTTTCCTTACACACAAAAGAGCTTCATTCCTACTCAATATTCTCTAAGGACCTTTGTAAGGGAAGAGATATTTGAAAGAGAGAGTTTGTGGTCTTTTGACTACCAAGGAAATTTCTTGTACTGAGATTGTGGAGTTGGGTACTCCATTGTAATTGAGATCTTTGTGATAGTGGAAGTAGCTAGAATCCTTCTGGGGAAGGCGGGAGTAGAGCTGGGTGCTCGAACCTCGATAACATATCCTTGTGTTTGCGATTGGTTTACATTCTTGCAATTCTTACTCTATTTTGCTTGCACTTATTACTTGCTCATCATATTCATTGTCATACTTACTTGCTTGCATTCATCTTGTGATTGTTGTAGCTTTAAATTTTTAATTTGCCCTTGATTAGCATTGTCACCTATTCACCCCCCCTCTAGGTGACTTTTCAATTGGTATCAGAGCTTGGACTCTAGGTTTGGCTTAACATCCATAGAGAGATCCTTAAAATATTGCTAATCAACATTTTTATTCATCCATTCATACACTAGTAAACATGGCCGACAACATTAAAACCCCACCTAAATTTGATGGACTCAACTTCCCTATTTGGAAGGTTAGGATGACTATCTTTTTGCAATCACTAGGTAGTTTAGTGGCTAAGTCTTTGACCAAACCCTATGTAGCACCCAATGAAGATGAGAGCACTTGGACCGACTTCAACTTTAGAGAATATGAGGCTAACTCAAAAGCCCAAAACTCCCTTTTAACCGCCTTAAATGAGGATGACCTTACACGGGTAATTCATTGCCAATCCGCCTATGAGATGTGGTAACACTTATTGGTCACACATGAAGGGACTTCACAAGTCAAGAGAGCTAAAATAGATCTCTTGAGGTCTCAATATGAATCATTCAAAATGCTTGATGAAGAATCCATTGATTGTATGATTACTCGGTTCACTAAAATTACAAATGGTCTTTCTTCATTAGGTGACGTCATCTCCAACGATCAAAAGGTGCGCAAAGTGATACGGGCTCTTCCACCATCTTGGGAGATCAAGGCCACCACCTTAAAGGAATTAAATGACAAGGACGAGATGGACATCATTAGTCTCATTGGGAACCTAAAGACCCATGAGATGGAGAAGAAAGCAAGAGATGAGACTACTACTTCAAAGAAGAAATCCATAGCCTTCAAGACTTCTTCCACCAATAATGACGATGAAGAAGACGAAGAAGAAGATGAGGAGCTAACTCTACTTGTGCGGAATGTCAAGAGGTTGTACCGAAAGAACAAGTTCAACTTCCGGAGAAAATTCGAAGGCAAAGAGGAGCGGAAGATCATATGCTACAATTGCCGCAAACCCGGACATATCATGGCGGATTGTCCGGAGTTCAAGAAGAAAATGACTTCCTCCTTCAAGCCAAAAAAGCCGGAGGAAAAGAAAGCCTACAAAGCAACATGAGATTCGGAAAGCGAGTCCGAAGAGGAGGTGGATCAAGTTAACATGTGTTTCATGGCAAACACACCCAAGGTAACCTCTCAATCCTTTGATGATGAAGATGATGATGTAAGTAAGGAAGTTCTAGTTCATGCTTTTGTAGAACTTTCCGAAACTTATGATAACAAGAAAATGGAATGCTTCAAATTACAAAAAGAAGTTGCTTTTCTTAAAAATCAACTTGCTTTGGTTTCAAAAGAAAAAGATGATCTTTCTTCCAATCTTGTTTCTATTCAAAATGAATTTGACGCTTATAAGACTTCTTGTAAGGGTAAAACCCCTATTGTTGATAATAAAGAAATTTCTTCTTTTAAGTCCAAAATGAATGATTTTGAAAAAGTTTTAAAAGATTGTGCCTTTAATACTAAGAAACTTGAAGAAAAGTTTTTCAAAAAGCACACTTTTCATGTTAAAGATTCTCATGCTAAAATTCCACATGCTCACACTTCAAATAATACTTCTCATGCTAAATCTTTTCATGTTCACAATGCCCATGCTCACAAATCACATACTCACTATGCTTTTAAATATGGTAGAGTGTATAGATGTACTTATTGTGGCAAAAATGGACATTTAGCCAAATTTTGTTATGATAAATTGCATAGTTCAAATAATCTTGTTTGGGTTAATGGCTCTAACCCTCATGGACCCAAGAAAATGTGGGTACCAAAATCAAGTCCTAAAATGTTTGATGTAGGTACACACCAAGGCTCCAAGACGTAGGGAGCGGTGGTACCTTGATAGTGGTTGTTCGAGACACATGACGTGGGATATCAACAACTTCACAACCCTATCAAGGTACATGGAAGGTGGCTCCGTCAACATCGGGGATGATTCCAAAGGAACTATCATCGGTATAGGTAACATTCAAATTGGTGCATCTCCTATTATAGAGAATGTTGTTTTAGTTGATGGTTTGAAACATAATTTGCTTAGCATTAGTCAACTTTGTGACCGTGGACTTAAAGTTGTTTTTGATGATACTTCTTGCAAGATTTTTGATGTTAAATCTAATGATTGTATTCTTACCGGTTTTCGTGATAATAATGTTTATATTATTGACATGCTTAATTTAGATTGTTCTACTAAATGCTTGAATGCTTTTGATGAAAATTCTTGGCTTTGGCATAGAAGACTAGGACATGCATCTTTTGACCATATTTCTAGAATTAATTCAAAGGAATTGGTGAAGGGTATACCTTGCTTGACTTTTGAGAAAGACCGCATTTGTAGTGCGTGCCAACTTGGGAAACAAACCAAGTCTTCCTTTAAACCAATCAAGGATATCATGTCAACTAGGCCTTTAGAATTAATTCATATGGATCTTTTTGGACCAACTAAAACTAAGAGTTTAAATGGAAGTAGATTTGCATTTGTTTTGGTTGATGATTTCTCCCGTTTTACTTGGGTTTTCTTTTTGCAAAATAAAGATCAAACTTTTTCTCATTTTAAGATTTTTCGAAAAAGAGTTGAAAAAGAAAAGGGTTTTCCGATTTTGAGAATAAGAAGTGATAGAGGTGGTGAGTTTATTAACCAACTCTTCATGACTTATTGTGATGAAAAGGGAATTAAGCATGAAACGTCTTGTCCTAGAACTCCACAACAAAATGGAGTTGTAGAAAGGAAAAATAGAACACTTCAAGAGATGGCTAGGACAATGATAAGTGAGTATGACCTCCCTCAATATTTATGGGCCGAGGCCGTAAACACCGCATGCTATATATCGAATCGTATTTATTTATGCAAAATTCTTCCAAAACCTCTTTTGAAATGTATCATTCTAGAAAACCAAATGTTGCATATTTCAAAGTTTTTGGATGCAAGTGTTTTGTTTTGAATACTAAGGATAATTTGGGTATATTTGATGCTAAGGCTTATGAGGCTATCTTTGTTGGATATTCCTCTACTAGCAAAGCATATAGAGTTTTCATTAGATCTTCTCAAACTATTGAAGAATCCATGCATGTTAAGTTTGAAGAATCTAATGTGGTTGTTGAGAATGTTGTAGAGATTGAACCATTAGGTGAAGACATGGAGAGACTATCCTTGAAGGACTCACCCGCTCAAGAAGAAAAGCTAGATTCAATTGGTGAAGTTCAAGAGGATAAAGAGGAAAGCGCTCAACCGCTTCCCAAAGCTTGGAGATACGCAACAAATCATCCTAAGGAGCTCATCTTGGGTGATGCATCTAAAGGAGTCACAACGCGCTCCAAACTCCATGACATATGTGGTAACTTTGCTTTTATTTCTCATTTTGAACCCAAAGGCATTCTCGAAGCTGAGACGGACCCATATTGGTTGCTTGCCATGCAAGAGGAACTCAATCAATTTGAGCGCAACCAAGTTTGGCACCTTGTTCCTAAGCCCCACGATAGACCAATAATTGGTACTAAGTGGATCTTTAGAAACAAGATGGATGAGTCCGGAAATGTCATTAGGAATAAAGCTAGGTTAGTGGCCCAAGGTTACACTCAAGTTGAGGGAATTGACTTTGAGGAGACCTTTGCACCCGTAGCACGGCTTGAAGCCATACGGATGACACTAGCTTTTGCATGTTTTAAAAATTTTAAACTTTTTCAAATGGATGTAAAAAGTGCATTTTTAAATGGTTTTATTAATGAAGAAGTTTATGTTTCTCAACCTCCCGGTTTTATTGATCATGTTCATCCCGATTTTGTTTTTAAACTTGATAAAGCTTTGTATGGATTGAAACAAGCTCCAAGAGCTTGGTATGAAAGGCTTTCTAGTTTTCTCATTTCAAATGATTTTGTTAAAGGCAAAGTAGACACAACTCTTTTTACTAAGCATGTTGATAATGATATTTTAATTGTGCAAATTTATGTTGATGATATAATTTTTGGATCTACTAATGAGCTTTTATGCAAGGATTTTGAGAAGGTAATGCAACTAGAATTTGAAATGTCTTCCATGGGTGAGCTCAATTTCTTCCTTGGACTCCAAATCAAGCAATTGCAAGACGGAACCTTCATTAACCAAGCCAAGTACGCAAAGGAGCTAGTAAAGAAGTTTGGGCTTGAAGGATCAAAGGCTTGCAACACTCCAATGGCAACTACTACCAAGCTTGATAAGGACGAACAAGGTAAAAATGTTGATATTAAATTATATAGAAGCATGATAGGAAGTCTTTTATATTTGACGGCAAGTAGGCCGGATATCATGTTTAGTGTGTGTCTTTGTGCTAGATTTCAATCGTGTCCTAAAGAGTCTCATCTTATTGCGGTAAAACGCATTATTCGTTATATTAAGGGCACAATTGGAATGGGTCTTTGGTATCCAAAAACTATAGATTTTTCAATGACTAGTTATTCGGATGCCGATTATGCGGGTTGTAGAGTAGATAGAAAGAGTACTAGTGGGACATGTCAATTTCTTGGTAATTGTCTTGTTTCATGGTCCTCTAGGAAACAAAATTCCGTAGCTCTCTCAACCGCCGAGGCGGAGTATGTTGCCGCGGGGGCTTGTTGTGCACAAGTCCTTTGGATGAAACATACTCTCCTTGATTTTGATTTGCACTTTGATCATATAAAAATATTTTGTGATAATACTAGTACTATTCACATGACCAAAAATGCAAATCAACATAGTAAGACCAAGCACATTGAGATTAGATATCACTTTCTTAGAGATCATTTTGAGAAAGGTGATATAGATATTGATTATGTTTCCACGGATTTACAACTAGCCGATATTTTCACTAAACCTCTTGATTTTGCTAGATTTTCGTTTATTTGTGGAGAACTTAATGTTTGTATTATTGAATAAACATGTTTTTCATAACCCTTTTTGATGTATGACAAAAAGGGGGAGAATAAGTTTACATGGACAAAAATAAGTTCATTTTGTCTTGGTTCCATATGAATTTATATGTTTTGTTTTTTATGAGTTTTTGTGTTTTAAATACATTCTTGTGTTTTAGTTGTTTTTGGTATTTTTGGTATCAAGAGCAATTTTTGTGGTTTCAATAATTGGTGCATCATTTCAATTATTAGTTTCTAGAGCATATTCTTGTGTTTTAAGTATAGCATAATTTGAGGGGGAGTTTTCTCCTACCCTATATTTTTGTTAATAGCCTATTTGTTTTGTCATCATCAAAAAGGGGGAGATTGTTGGCCCAAGAGGTTACACTCTCCAATTGTTTTGTGTTTTGATGATGACAAACCAAATATGAGCTATTTGGTACTAACAAGTTTGTTAAGATAAGTTTCAGGTTTGTACCATGTTTAGAGACCATTCGCTTAGCTATTGCAAGAACTTCTAAGTTCCACAAAGCAAGGAAGGCAAATTGCACATCAAGGAAGGATCATAGAAGAGAAGGCACTAGCAAGGCATTGGATGGCTCAAAGACTTGAAGATAGCACAAGAAGTCTTCATGTAATTTGTTTTTCAGTTTATAGTTTGTTAAAGAATAGTGGATAGGTTTGAAGCTCTATCACACACGTTTTTGCGTACATGCTCATTCCAAAATAATTTCTTATAAATTATACAAAAATATTTTGCATACAAGATTTTGCCTACAGATATATATTTATGTTTTATACTAACCCCTGTTCAAAAGTATTTTTGTTAAAATCAAAATCATCTTTGTTTTCTTTTTAAAATTGACTTTTTGACCTGATCCGGTCGACCGGGGCGGTCGACCGAGTCTGTGTCAGTCTGGTCCGGTCGACCGGACCAGTCGACCGAAGTCCTGGCAGATGCACGTATCCGTGTGCATGTCTGTCGGTCGACCGGGGCGGTCGACCGGACTATTATTTTTGCTCACAGGTTTTATCGGTCGACTGGGTCGGTCGACCGCTCGCCTGTAACGGTCAAATTTTTATACTACCGGTCGACCGGCCCGGTCGACCGATGTAGCCGTTGAACAGTAACGGGCAGATTTTTTAAGAGCTGTTTATTTTTGTCTTTTGTATTTAAAAATTCGTTTAAGGATATATTTTGATCTAATTACCTCCTAAACATCAGTAAATATGTTTTATCCCTAAACCCTAGCCCTCTCCTACAAATAGGGGTGTTTGGGGAGAGATTGGTTACAACAACTATTATTGCTAAAAATTCAAAAGTTTAAGGCTTTCAAAGTTCTTGGTTTTTGAGCTAAATTCTCTCAATTTCTGAAGGGTTTTCAAAAGTTTTTCTCTGATTTCAATTTCTTTTCCTTACACACATGTAATACCCCGTTCCCGGAATACGTACTTAGTTGCGTATTCAGATTTTCCGATCGTATTTTTTTTCGATTTGTTTCCTGTATTTGTTTTGCTTTATGAATTCCTTATATGAACGTTTTGCCTTGGATTTGGATTCGTGGACTCGGAGTCAGTCCCAGTCCGAACCAGGAACTCGATTATAGTATATTATTCGATTTGGTCTTTCCGGTGATTAGATTTGACCGATTTTAGTTTTAAATATCATTTTCCATTATTATATATTTTCTATGATTTTCTAGATTTTTCTGGAATTAAAATGAATTTTTTCAAAACCGGTGTCGGCCAGTGCCGCTGACCGATTCCTGGATTTTTATTTCACAAACGGTTTGGAATTTCTAAATGATTCTTTAGACTTTATTTCTTAGAATAATATTTTCTACCTACATTCTTTTTCTGGGGATTTTATGATTTTATGGATTTTCCACCGGAGTCGGTAGATAACCGATTCCAGGATTTTTAGTTTACAATCGGGATTGAATTTCTGAATTCCGCTTTCACTTTACTTCTTAAAATCATATTTTCTTCTTTAATGCATTTTCTGGGATTTTTCAGAATTTATCAAAATCCGGCCGACCCGGGGTAGACCGGTATCGGCGATTGACTTCCGGATTTTTAATTTGAAAACGGGATTTTATTTCTGAAAACCGATTTCATATTATTCCTCAGGATGACGTTTTCTACCTCCGGGTATTTTTGGGGATTTTTCGGAGACAGTCGATTTTCTACCTTATTATTATATTATTATTTTTTCTTAATCTTTCCTTCTTTCTTTTTTCTTTCTTTTCCTTTTTCCCTCAACCGACTCCAGCACCTTCTCCCCTCCACGTGGGGAGACATCCCCTCCCCCTCATTTAATTCTCTCCCATCACCATCCCCTCTCACTCTCTTTCTTTCTTTTTCTTTTCTTTTCTTTTTCTTTTTCTTCTTCTTTTCTTTCTTCTTCTTCTTTCTTCTTCTTCTCTTGCGTGGGCGACACCCAACCGACCCAACCTCCGGCCACCACGGCCACCTCCGGCGGTCGACGCCGGCGTGGGATCACTCCCATCTCTCTCTCTTCTTCTTTTCTTTTCTTTTCTTTTCTTTTCTTTTTCCTCCCTCCATGTCCGGCCGACTCCTCCACCGTCGGCGAGCCTCTTCCTCCGGCGCTGCCCCGGCGAGGGCAGATCGCCGCCGGCCACGTGCCGGCGGCCTTGGGCGTGGCCGGGGGGCCTCGGGCCCCCTGTGCTCTCCTGTTGAGGGGCAGAGCCCCCTCCTCCTTTCTTGGGGTGGCCGGAGCCACCCCGTCCTTGGGCACCGCCGGCGGCCTGCCGGCGGCCGCTGCCGACCAGGGGGCCCAAGGGGGACCCCCTGTGCTCGGGCTGAGAGGGGGGCAGGCCCCCTCTCTCTTTTCTCTTTGCTGGAGGGGGCAAAGCCCCCTCCTGTGTGCTGTTGAGGGGGCAACCGCCCCCTCTCCTCTTCTGCCGGCGGCCGGCGCCGCCCGGCGCCGCCAGGCCGGCGGCCAGGGCCGAGCGCCCCCAAGGGGGGGGGGCGCTGTGTGCGGGGGCAGGGGGGGCAACAGCCCCCTGTTCTCTCTCTCTCCCCTTCTCTGTTTATCTCTCTCTCTCTCTCTCCTGGAAGTCTCTCTCTCTCTCTCACTGTTTCTCTCTCCTCTCTTTCTCACTCTAGCTCTCTCTCTCTCAACCGCACACTCTCTCTCTCTCCTGATTCTCTCTCTCATCTTCCACTTTCTCTCTCTAAAGAAAACCCTACTCTCTCTCTAGACTTTCTCTCTCTACACTTTCTCTCTCTAGACTTTCTCTCTCTTCACCACAACCACCACAACAACCCTCCTTTGGATTTGGACCGTAGCTTCCTTCGTCGATCGTGTCGCCGTGGATCCATTTGGCGATATTGTCAACCACGATCCTTCCGAACATGTAGAGCTTCCAATTACCGATCTATGTGAGTATTCCTATTCACCAAGACTTGTCTATTTCCTTGTATGCTTATGCTTCCATATCATGTATACATGTATCTTCAAATCATGCCATTTGATTAACAAACACAACCACCATTAGAATCTGTTCTGTACCCTGTTTTTAGATCTGTTAGTCGACTTGACCTAGAACCTAGTCGACTAGAAACCCTTAGCTGAAACGTGACCTTTCTGATTTCACAGTTCTAGTCGACTTATCTATTTCCCTAGTCGACTAGACGCCCCTAGTCGACTACTAAAATTCCCCTAGTCGACTAGCCATTCTACCCTAGTCGACTAACCTTTTCTGAACCTGAAACCCAACTTTCTGTATCTCAGCTCTAGTCGACTTGACCATACTATTAGTCGACTTAGAGTGTCTGTTAGTCGACTACCTATTTTACCCCAGTCGACTAACTATTCCCTGAAACCAAATCCAACTCTCTGGATCACAATATTAGTCGACTACCCCATCTTCCTAGTCGACTAATCCCTCTATTAGTCGACTACTATTCCACCCTAGTCGACTAACTTTGGATATCTGTCTTAGTTGATTCCTTTCTTGAATATGAACCTTACCCTCTAGACTTATCTCATGTATAGGTATTACTTGCTTGTCACTTGACAAACATCATCTTCCCTTCTCTTTTTCTCTCTCCTCTTCTCTCTACATATTTGTATCAGGTTTAGTGGCACATCCCAGGCTTCCGTGGAGTTCGGATATTTCGGTATATTGGTGACTCAGGCGAGTGTTCTCACTCGCTACCCTCTTGCTTCTCATTCCATTGATTATGATAGTATTCTTGCTCTAGTCTTCATGTATTGTATTTCATGCTTTATATCTTTTATTGCTTTATGCTATGCGTGGCCGACCCTTCGTGGTCGTTGGACTTGTTGGGCTTTGGGTCATTGCTTTTGTGTTACCACTTGCCATACTATTACTTCAGACCTGTTAGTTACATGCTACCTTTTAACACATGTATATCACCTGACCAACTGACATGCTACTCTTTGGCTGGACCCTATTGGTATGACCTGACTTACCCAGACTATTATCCATCTATTGACATAACTTGCCACCTGATTATTGTCAATCTCTTATATGCTTGGTTACTTGTTAATTATCATCATCTCGTCATGCCATCACTTTACATCCAGCATGATATATTTGACTTGTGATTATCACCTTTACGGGAACCTTGACTTGTTATCCTGTTTCATGATCAGTGACATGACATGTATTCCTGCTTTACATGCAGTGACTTGACAATATAGTCCTTATGTACTCCTGATTCCTGATCATGTCTATTTCCTGTTTTTCCCGTAAAGTGATAATTAAACTATTAAATCTTAAAATGGACCAACTTGTATTGGGTCGGGGGAAACATGCGGATATCGATATGTGTTCGTGTTTACAGTGGCATTAGGTTGTGCACTATATTTTCCGGTCTTACCTGTGGTACTCCAGGGGACCGAGGGGAGAGCTGGCTCCCTTATTCATGTCATGACAAGAGCATACAATAAGACTCTACTGTTTGGCCTAGCGGCTGGCTTCCGTTTCCATGCAACGGAACAATCATGGACCGTTATCCCGGGCATGTACGGGGTCCACTGTAAACATAGTTCGTTGATACAACCGTTTGTTTCCAATAACAACCTCGACTTGCTTATATATGGATGTATGTGAGTTGGCCGATCACCGAGCCACATACCGAGATATATGGGCAAGACGAGTAATAATAAAGTGTCTAATAATCGGCTCTTTAAGTTGTAAGTAGAGGTATGTGGAATGGGACGCATACCAAAGCCTACATCTTAAATAGCTATGAATTTGTGCTGTGCCTTACCGTATTTGCTTTTTCCCGGACTTTATATCGGATTACACGTTTTATGAGTATTATGTTATGATTTCCTGTTTTATGATTTTCATGCCATATCTACTCTTACCCGCTCTATCCTATCTGCCTCCTGAGTATTTCCACTTGATATATGCATTATTGTGCTCACCCTGCTTCACCACTTGGTTTTGCTTCTACACTCGCCTGGGGAGTATCATTTGACTCCCCTGGATTCTCACGTCCAGGTCTTGGAGCTAGGAGCGTGTGTTCAGAGCAGCGCAGCGGTAGCGTGGACCTCCAGCCAACCTTTCGGATGCTTCATCCTTCCAGGCCCCCTGTGAGTCTCTCGAGTTTTCCCTTAGCGAACTCGTGAGTACTCTTTTATACTTTCCATACTTGTACATCCTTGTATACTTGTATGCGAGCTTCCTTTTATACTGTTCCTTTATGTATATTCCTTGTACTCTCGCATTTGCGCATACTAGTGATATGATATTCATGTAATATTGTAATCACTCTGGTGATAATTCTGTAATTGTATATATGTGTTGGAATGTATAATGCACCACTGCTTCCGTACTCTGATTCTTGTTTGTACTGATGCTTAGCGTATATACGGGAGGGTAGTTCTGACCTACGTATATACGTTGCAGTGACGTCCCCGTATCCGTGGAATCGGGGCGTTACAGGTTGGTATCAGAGCTTAGGCTCTAAACCTCCTCAGTACGTCCAGAAGGCAAATCAATGGTAAAGAGATTTGCAACTGGAATACATGAGTCTTGGTTATACATTCCAACTGCAAGTGCAGAGTTATCTATTTCTTGACTATCTTTCCTTCGATTTCAAATCCCTCATTGACTATCTTTTCCTTTGATTCCTAGTCTCTCCTATCCTTTCCCTGTTTTGGTTTTATGTTTTGGTTTTATGAAGCCTTGTACTATTTTAAGATATGACTAGACTAGAGAGGTAGTGGCTGGTTCAGAAGGAAACTATTATGTGATCTCTTCGGCCAATTCTATGAAGCTTGGTATTCTCCAGATCGATCTTGATCTGGCTATCTTTCAGAGGACAGCAGTCGGATTCTTAATTATCGGTCTTCTTTATTATGCTCAGGATTTTCGGGGTTTTCTTTATTACACAGCCACGACATCATCAGTATTCATTTATTGCACAGCCACGGCATCAGCAGTATTATTCAGTATTATTCGGAGATTTATACAGCCGAAAGTGCAGAGGGTTATTATGGATCAGTCAACTTGAGAGCCCTACCCATAGTATTTCATATCTTAATCGGTATAAATTCCACCCTTGTCCCCTTTGTATTCAATTCACCCCTTAACGAAATTGCGAGGACGCAATTTTTGTAAGGTGGGTGGATTGTAATACCCCGTTCCCGGAATACGTACTTAGTTGCGTATTCAGATTTTCCGATCGTATTTTTTTTTCGATTTGTTTCCTGTATTTGTTTTGCTTTATGAATTCCTTATATGAACGTTTTGCCTTGGATTTGGATTCGTGGACTCGGAGTCAGTCCCAGTCCGAACCAGGAACTCGATTATAGTATATTATTCGATTTGGTCTTTCCGGTGATTAGATTTGACCGATTTTAGTTTTAAATATCATTTTCCATTATTATATATTTTCTATGATTTTCTAGATTTTTCTGGAATTAAAATGAATTTTTTCAAAACCGGTGTCGGCCAGTGCCGCTGACCGATTCCTGGATTTTTATTTCACAAACGGTTTGGAATTTCTAAATGATTCTTTAGACTTTATTTCTTAGAATAATATTTTCTACCTACATTCTTTTTCTGGGGATTTTATGATTTTATGGATTTTCCACCGGAGTCGGTAGATAACCGATTCCAGGATTTTTAGTTTACAATCGGGATTGAATTTCTGAATTCCGCTTTCACTTTACTTCTTAAAATCATATTTTCTTCTTTAATGCATTTTCTGGGATTTTTCAGAATTTATCAAAATCCGGCCGACCCGGGGTAGACCGGTATCGGCGATTGACTTCCGGATTTTTAATTTGAAAACGGGATTTTATTTCTGAAAACCGATTTCATATTATTCCTCAGGATGACGTTTTCTACCTCCGGGTATTTTTGGGGATTTTTCGGAGACAGTCGATTTTCTACCTTATTATTATATTATTATTTTTTCTTAATCTTTCCTTCTTTCTTTTTCTTTCTTTTCCTTTTTCCCTCAACCGACTCCAGCACCTTCTCCCCTCCACGTGGGGAGACATCCCCTCCCCCTCATTTAATTCTCTCCCATCACCATCCCCTCTCACTCTCTTTCTTTCTTTTTCTTTTCTTTTCTTTTTCTTTTTCTTCTTCTTTTCTTCTTCTTCTTCTTTCTTCTTCTTCTCTTGCGTGGGCGACACCCAACCGACCCAACCTCCGGCCACCACGGCCACCTCCGGCGGTCGACGCCGGCGTGGGATCACTCCCATCTCTCTCTCTTCTTCTTTTCTTTTCTTTTCTTTTCTTTTCTTTTTCCTCCCTCCATGTCCGGCCGACTCCTCCACCGTCGGCGAGCCTCTTCCTCCGGCGCTGCCCCGGCGAGGGCAGATCGCCGCCGGCCACGTGCCGGCGGCCTTGGGCGTGGCCGGGGGCCTCGGGCCCCCTGTGCTCTCCTGTTGAGGGGGCAGAGCCCCCTCCTCCTTTCTTGGGGTGGCCGGAGCCACCCCGTCCTTGGGCACCGCCGGCGGCCTGCCGGCGGCCGCTGCCGACCAGGGGGCCCAAGGGGGACCCCCTGTGCTCGGGCTGAGAGGGGGGCAGGCCCCCTCTCTCTTTTCTCTTTGCTGGAGGGGGCAAAGCCCCCTCCTGTGTGCTGTTGAGGGGGCAACCGCCCCCTCTCCTCTTCTGCCGGCGGCCGGCGCCGCCCGGCGCCGCCAGGCCGGCGGCCAGGGCCGAGCGCCCCCAAGGGGGGGGGCGCTGTGTGCGGGGGCAGGGGGGGCAACAGCCCCCTGTTCTCTCTCTCTCCCCTTCTCTGTTTATCTCTCTCTCTCTCTCTCCTGGAAGTCTCTCTCTCTCTCTCACTGTTTCTCTCTCCTCTCTTTCTCACTCTAGCTCTCTCTCTCTCAACCGCACACTCTCTCTCTCTCCTGATTCTCTCTCTCATCTTCCACTTTCTCTCTCTAAAGAAAAACCCTACTCTCTCTCTAGACTTTCTCTCTCTACACTTTCTCTCTCTAGACTTTCTCTCTCTTCACCACAACCACCACAACAACCCTCCTTTGGATTTGGACCGTAGCTTCCTTCGTCGATCGTGTCGCCGTGGATCCATTTGGCGATATTGTCAACCACGATCCTTCCGAACATGTAGAGCTTCCAATTACCGATCTATGTGAGTATTCCTATTCACCAAGACTTGTCTATTTCCTTGTATGCTTATGCTTCCATATCATGTATACATGTATCTTCAAATCATGCCATTTGATTAACAAACACAACCACCATTAGAATCTGTTCTGTACCCTGTTTTTAGATCTGTTAGTCGACTTGACCTAGAACCTAGTCGACTAGAAACCCTTAGCTGAAACGTGACCTTTCTGATTTCACAGTTCTAGTCGACTTATCTATTTCCCTAGTCGACTAGACGCCCCTAGTCGACTACTAAAATTCCCCTAGTCGACTAGCCATTCTACCCTAGTCGACTAACCTTTTCTGAACCTGAAACCCAACTTTCTGTATCTCAGCTCTAGTCGACTTGACCATACTATTAGTCGACTTAGAGTGTCTGTTAGTCGACTACCTATTTTACCCCAGTCGACTAACTATTCCCTGAAACCAAATCCAACTCTCTGGATCACAATATTAGTCGACTACCCCATCTTCCTAGTCGACTAATCCCTCTATTAGTCGACTACTATTCCACCCTAGTCGACTAACTTTGGATATCTGTCTTAGTTGATTCCTTTCTTGAATATGAACCTTACCCTCTAGACTTATCTCATGTATAGGTATTACTTGCTTGTCACTTGACAAACATCATCTTCCCTTCTCTTTTTCTCTCTCCTCTTCTCTCTACATATTTGTATCAGGTTTAGTGGCACATCCCAGGCTTCCGTGGAGTTCGGATATTTCGGTATATTGGTGACTCAGGCGAGTGTTCTCACTCGCTACCCTCTTGCTTCTCATTCCATTGATTATGATAGTATTCTTGCTCTAGTCTTCATGTATTGTATTTCATGCTTTATATCTTTTATTGCTTTATGCTATGCGTGGCCGACCCTTCGTGGTCGTTGGACTTGTTGGGCTTTGGGTCATTGCTTTTGTGTTACCACTTGCCATACTATTACTTCAGACCTGTTAGTTACATGCTACCTTTTAACACATGTATATCACCTGACCAACTGACATGCTACTCTTTGGCTGGACCCTATTGGTATGACCTGACTTACCCAGACTATTATCCATCTATTGACATAACTTGCCACCTGATTATTGTCAATCTCTTATATGCTTGGTTACTTGTTAATTATCATCATCTCGTCATGCCATCACTTTACATCCAGCATGATATATTTGACTTGTGATTATCACCTTTACGGGAACCTTGACTTGTTATCCTGTTTCATGATCAGTGACATGACATGTATTCCTGCTTTACATGCAGTGACTTGACAATATAGTCCTTATGTACTCCTGATTCCTGATCATGTCTATTTCCTGTTTTTCCCGTAAAGTGATAATTAAACTATTAAATCTTAAAATGGACCAACTTGTATTGGGTCGGGGAAACATGCGGATATCGATATGTGTTCGTGTTTACAGTGGCATTAGGTTGTGCACTATATTTTCCGGTCTTACCTGTGGTACTCCAGGGGACCGAGGGGAGAGCTGGCTCCCTTATTCATGTCATGACAAGAGCATACAATAAGACTCTACTGTTTGGCCTAGCGGCTGGCTTCCGTTTCCATGCAACGGAACAATCATGGACCGTTATCCCGGGCATGTACGGGGTCCACTGTAAACATAGTTCGTTGATACAACCGTTTGTTTCCAATAACAACCTCGACTTGCTTATATATGGATGTATGTGAGTTGGCCGATCACCGAGCCACATACCGAGATATATGGGCAAGACGAGTAATAATAAAGTGTCTAATAATCGGCTCTTTAAGTTGTAAGTAGAGGTATGTGGAATGGGACGCATACCAAAGCCTACATCTTAAATAGCTATGAATTTGTGCTGTGCCTTACCGTATTTGCTTTTTCCCGGACTTTATATCGGATTACACGTTTTATGAGTATTATGTTATGATTTCCTGTTTTATGATTTTCATGCCATATCTACTCTTACCCGCTCTATCCTATCTGCCTCCTGAGTATTTCCACTTGATATATGCATTATTGTGCTCACCCTGCTTCACCACTTGGTTTTGCTTCTACACTCGCCTGGGGAGTATCATTTGACTCCCCTGGATTCTCACGTCCAGGTCTTGGAGCTAGGAGCGTGTGTTCAGAGCAGCGCAGCGGTAGCGTGGACCTCCAGCCAACCTTTCGGATGCTTCATCCTTCCAGGCCCCCTGTGAGTCTCTCGAGTTTTCCCTTAGCGAACTCGTGAGTACTCTTTTATACTTTCCATACTTGTACATCCTTGTATACTTGTATGCGAGCTTCCTTTTATACTGTTCCTTTATGTATATTCCTTGTACTCTCGCATTTGCGCATACTAGTGATATGATATTCATGTAATATTGTAATCACTCTGGTGATAATTCTGTAATTGTATATATGTGTTGGAATGTATAATGCACCACTGCTTCCGTACTCTGATTCTTGTTTGTACTGATGCTTAGCGTATATACGGGAGGGTAGTTCTGACCTACGTATATACGTTGCAGTGACGTCCCCGTATCCGTGGAATCGGGGCGTTACAACACAAAAGAGCTTCATTCCTACTCAATATTCTCTAAGGACCTTTGTAAGGGAAGAGATATTTGAAAGAGAGAGTTTGTGGTCTTTTGACTACCAAGGAAATTTCTTGTACTGAGATTGTGGAGTTGGGTACTCCATTGTAATTGAGATCTTTGTGATAGTGGAAGTAGCTAGAATCCTTTTGGGGAAGGCGGGGAGTAGAGCTGGGTGCTCGAACCTCGATAACATATCCTTGTGTTTGCGATTGGTTTACATTCTTGCAATTCTTACTCTATTTTGCTTGCACTTATTACTTGCTCATCATATTCATTGTCATACTTACTTGCTTGCATTCATCTTGTGATTGTTGTAGCTTTAAATTTTTAATTTGCCCTTGATTAGCATTGTCACCTATTCACCCCCCCTCTAGGTGACTTTTCAGTATTGATATGCTCAAGTTCACACACACAAGTTTCAATATGTTTGATTTTCGGTTTAATCGGTTTTGGATTTCATATCAAAAATATAGATATATATCTTATATGTATATTGGATTCTATTCATATGCAACATGCTTCAAAGTTGTTTAAATATCATGTTTTTATATCCATATGAGTTTTGGAGAAAACAATTTTTCATTTCAAAAATTCAAGTTTTGGAAAATACAGATTTTGCGTTTAAGCCAAATTTCTATATCACAAAAATGGTTCAAATAGTTTGTAATATGTGTTAATTTTTAGTCATACATGTTTGATATTCAAAGTTCTTATATGCACTTATTTTTATGGAATTTATATGATTTTATGGGATTTTATTAGAGTTAAAATACCTAAGTTTCATACCTCAAATTAACCAGCCAGATCAGCTGGCGGTCGACCAAGCCGGTCGATCGGACCAGTGGTCAGTTGACCGGAACGGTCGACTGATGTTTACAAGGAACATGCACATGGCCAGCCATGAAGGCCAGTCGACCACGCGGTCGACCGACTGAGAGCACCCCACTCTCGGGTGCTGGCCGGTCGACCGGGTGGTCGACCGATGGTTATGGCCGGTTGACTGGGCGGTCGATCGGAGGCACAATAATCATAAATATGACCGTTGCGCCGGTCGACCACTCGGTCGACTGGAAGGGCAATTTTACCCTTTCCTGCTGCCAACGGGCAAATTTCTTGAAGGGTTATAAATAGCCCCCATTTTGAGCTGTTTTAGACTTGATTTTTGAGTGCTAAAATTTCTATCTATTTTAGTGGTTTAGCAAGAAGTTTTCAAAGAGTTTTTGAGTTAAAAAGATTTATCTTTATTTGTTTTCAAGGGTTGAATATTTCAAAGAAAAGAGAGTCTTTTGGGAATTGGTTTTGATCTTGATTTCAATATCTATTTAGAGACTTTCCCAAATGTTTTTCTTTGTTCCAAATGCCTTGTTTTCTCATACTTGAGCTATCATATCTATCCTATCTATAGGATCTTATTTTTAGTGAGAAAATTGGTTTGTGGTTTATTGAGACCACCAAGAGTTGTAACCATTCCTTTGCTTTGGCTTTGTGCCTTTCCCTCTAAGTGTAGAGGAGGTTGTGTATTGGATTTGTGGCTATCCCTCTAAGTATAGAGATGATTGTGGTTGGTTTGGTTTTGTGCCTTGTCCCTCTTAGTGAAGAGGTGATTGTGTTGGTTTTGTGCCTATCCCTCTATTGAGAGGTTGATCTTGTGTGGATTAGTATCTTGCCACTTGTGTAGAGGTTGTTGTTGTTTGAGAGAGGAGTTGTGTAAGTATTACCCAAATCCTCAGTGGAGATTCACTATGTGGAAAGTCCTATATGGATGCGTTAGTGAAATCCTTCTGTGTGAAGACGGGAACGTAGAGCAGTGGCTCGAACCTGGAAATATATCTCGGTATTTGCGATTGATCCACTATCTCTTAACACTTTCTCTTTTATACCTTGCATTGCATCATATTGTTCATATCATATGCTTGGTATTGTTTGTGTGCCTCACTAGTGTTGAATCAAGAGAGCTTCATATAGCACCTCACCTCTTATTTAGAGGAATTTAGAGGAGATAGTCCAGAGCCCGTCACCGAAAATTCGGCTACACTCTTTGGTTACACTTAGTGTGTTGCAATTAGTTTTTAATTTCGCATCATTTGTCATTAGATTAGCCATACGCCTATTCACCCCCTTCTAGGTGTATTTTTAATTGGTATCAGAGCCTACACTCCTGATATTAGGCTTAACAACCTTGGTTGCATTTGCACACATATTTGTTTACACATACTCATGGATTACTTGATCCCTTCTATGTATGATGTTTTCAACATTTGTGGAAATATAAGATGAGTATGTACCTTAAAGCTCTAGGAATGCATGTTTTCCTTGCTACTACCAAGAAATCATATTTTGATAATAACAAGCATTAGAGGCCAATGCACAAGCCCTAGAGGTACTTAGACGCACTTTAAGCAAAGAATATTTGTCTATGTTTTCTCACTGTGATTCCGCTTTTACAGTGTGGAACACTTTGACCTCTCCTGCGCTACAAACGACAAATTATGTGGAAGAGGAATCTAGTGGAGAAGATTCCGAACAAGCTTGCTACATGGTCCAAGGGATAACTCCCTTGAGGTACATTCAGATACTCAATTAAATAATTGTGCTAGTTCTTCAGGAGATGATATTATGGATGCCCATGCTTTGAATGAAGAACTATCTATTGTGTGTGAAAACTTGTTAGAAAAATACAAACTTTTGAAAAAGAAAACTTTTAAAATGAAAGAAGAAAATAAGGATTTGTTTTCAAAACTTAACATGGCTTTACAAGAGAGGGATAAGAATTCAATTGAAAGGGACTCATTGAAATCCCAACTTAACCTTAACCTAAAAGAAAATGAAATTTTAAAAAATAAAAATGATTGTGACATTGTTTTGAAGAAAAATGAAGTTCTATCTTCAAAACTTGATTTTGTTTTAAAAGAAAACGAATCTTTGAAAAATAAAATTGCTTCAATTTCAAAAGAGTTAGATTTGGTTTCAAAGGAAATATTTCTTTGAAAAATAATTTTTCTTCACATGTTTGCCCTGCTACTATAACTTCATCATCTGGTGTTGCATGCTCCACCTTGTCTTCAAGTGTTAAAAATGATATATGTTTGTTGAAGAAAAGGGTTGATTATTTGGGCTCCACTTTGAGCCAGTGTGCTTGTTTTCCATTGATTTGCAAAAGGGAAAAACTTACAAAAAAAGAAAAGGATCGAGGAGCTAAATTACAAGTAACACAAAAGATTACAAGTAGATCTCCTCAGAGATTCTGGAGAAGTATCCCGGTAGGAGTCTGGTCAGCGCGCGACCACTTTGTCCCTTTGACGATGCGAGCGATGAGATTCCCTTCTCGCCTGGTTCGGGGAATCAGAGAATAGAAGGTTAGTAGAACCCTCTTGTTTCTTCTTAAAACCGCCTTCACTTAGAAATTCCTTCTCGCCTGGTTTCGAAAATTCCTTGGGAGGAAGGAAGGTATTAGGGTATCAGCACCCTGATTAGAGAAGCAGTTCTCTAAAGTCTCTGAATTCTTGGAAGCAAGAGAATAGATCTCTGTTTAGCCTCTCTCTCTGTGCGCGCGGCGCGTCCTCTCAAGAAGTTTGCCTCCGGAGGTCTTTACCTGATCCAGAGTCCCTTCTCCTTGTGCCCCTGGTGGGCTATTTATAGGGAGAGCAGGGGTATAATTGTCCCTTGAAAATATGGAAACAAATTGAATCAAATCTGTTTAAATCAAGAAAGTAGCCTTGCTGCGAAGCTAGAAGTAACGAGTAGATCGGTCTCCTGATCTGTTTTTGATTCTTTCCATATAATTGGAAGATCTCCCTTAATCCTCTTACTTATTTTAGGAGAGTCAAGAGATCATGGCAAGCAACTGCCAAATTTGATCTCAGATTTGATCTTGATTGGATTTTAATCTTGATCCTGAATAGATTTGATCTCGTCAGGAGATTTAATTGGTTAAAGGTTGACCATAAAAGACCCGCAGCGGCGCATCCACGTCGAGTTCGCAGTGGAGCTGGAAGGAGCATCTGGCGAAGTCAGAAGAAAGCTCTTCAACGGAGCTAGATAACATCTGTAGCGAAGTTACCGAAAACCTTTCTGCATGGTTGCCTGTGGCTTCAAGCGAAGCTAACTCTCTGCAGAGTTAACTGAGCATTTCAGGCGAAGTTGGATGATCTTACCTCTCAGGCGAGGCTATCCCGTTGGGCTCATGTGATACTAAACGTTAGCATCTTAGACCTGCTGAGGTCTGTTTAGAGACAATCCGGGCTCACTATCTGCTTCACTGGATCAGTAGAGTCCAAATTGCTTCTTTGTCCCTCGGAGATGGGTGAAAACTGATCGTTAGCTTATCTGTCACTTGTCTTTTGTAAATGTCAACAAGTTTAGATATTGTTCAGGCCAGTCAGCTTATCTGTCACTTGTCTTTTGTAAATGTCAACAAGTTTAGACATTGCTCAGGCCAGTCAGAATCTTGTCTTTTTTAAAGTGCCAACAAGACCCCCTTCAAAGTTTTCGAAAGTCTGCAATGGAATGGTTCAGGCTTCGAAATACTTTGAATTGCTTTGATAGGTGGTATATGAAGTACGAACATCGCCATGGTGGTTGAGTTCAGCTTCGCTTTTAATCCTGCTTTAGGATAAATTTGCCGAAGAATCGTGTAGATTCGCGACTCTGGGTAGCTTCGCGTCTAAGTAGCTTCGCGTCTGGGTAGCTTCCGGAATAAGTTCACTTTGGAATGCTGTTCCTTTCCCGAGGGCAACTGCTTTTGGCCAGTTACAAGAAGGATTGCTCCTTTTTTGAGGTTAGAATAACCTCTCTTGCATTAATCAAGGAAGATCATTCCTCCCTTGTGCGTTTCCTAGGGAAACCGTTCCTTTTCTCAAGGCTCAATAAATGCACATTAACGAGGGAGATCATTTCTTCCTTGCACGTTTTTGAGGGAAACTGTTCTCTTTCTCAAGGCTCAATAAATGCCTTAAATCCGCTCGCGCTTCCATGCCAGAAGCGGCAGCGGCGCGCTCAGGCCATGAGGCCTATAAATAGGACACTTGAGGTCCTCTGAAGAGAAGCGGTCTGCTCTCATCTTCTCTTGATTTAGAGAGAGATACTCAGATCTCTGAACTAATGGGGATGCCCACTCTGTTCATTATCCAGCCAGGAACCGGTGAGTCTCGGTCATCCAGAGACTTTACCAATGACTGATAACTTTTAGGGAGTTTATCACCCTTAATTTAGCTTTAACAGCTGCCTCAGGGATTGATTTCCCTTATTCTTCATTTTGTATCTGATTGATCTGCAGAGAAGGGCTTCAGCCCAGCTTCCCGGCGAAGCTATCATTTTGACTTGATCAAAGATCACTACATGCCTGCTAGGTTCGCCACATAGGCAGGAATTGTGACTTAGTCTCTTCAAAGTTGAGCCAGTCTTGCCATATAGGTGGGGCTAAGACTGCGTCCCTCAGGATCAGTCTGGATTAGCCATATAGGCGAGGCTAGGACTTGGCTTATGCTGAGCTAGCCCATCATCACTGTGCAAGCGAGGCTATCCTCTGCTTTGACTGAAACTGAAATCCATCGTTAAACTGCAACTGAATCGGATATAAATTGCTTCGCTCCATAGAATTTGACTTAGTGTTTTTGCAGCTTTTCCTTTGACTTACTGCTAACTTGTTTCAGTTTGCATTGCAGTGAGCTATGTTCGCCAATCTTTTGACTTGATGAAAGAGACCAGAGATTTGCCTCTTACTTTTCTAGTTGAAACTTTAACCCTAAGTAGGAGGAATAAACTGGGATAACTGATGTGTGTTCCCAGAAGAGGTTAAAAGTCGCTTATCCGAGATGATCCACTTCGAGGCGAGGCTGGTAGTCGCTTACCGAGATGATCTACTTCGGGAAAGCGGACGTCACCTGTAAGGTCTCAGATCCTCCATTGCCAATTTTCATCAAAGAAGATCTAGCCTTCTGGTGGCAACCAGTTCTTTGCTAATTTTGATTACGGAAGATCCAGCTTTCATGTGGCAAAATCTGCCATTATGCGAAGGATTACGACCTTGTACAGGAGGAAGCCTTTCGTGTCCAGTTGGTTTGGCTTGAAAGTAGATAGGACCACTTGTATGCCTTTTGAACAAATGATTCTGTTGTATGAAACACAACCTTGATGTAGTAGTATCAATGTACCTTCCCTCTTAAATCAATAAAAGTTTATTTTCTGCTTATCCTTCACTTGAATTGGTCCGACGGAGCTAGACTTCATACGAAGTTAAAGACAGAATCCTATCTGAATCAGGAATGAGCTTCCAGCGAAGCTAGTATGAATTTTCCGCGAAGTTCAGGCTGTGCTTTTAGCAGAGCTAAGGCATGCTTTTCGGCGAAGTTATCGATACGTCGCGCTAAGTCAGCACTTGACTTATGGCGGAGTTAGCCCTTAGCGGGGTTGAATTAGCAGTTCTCGGGAAGGCGCTTTAGGCGCCATTTCAAATTAATTTGAAACGATAGCCTGTGCTCTTTTCGAGGCGTCATTTTAGGCGATCATCAGCTTATAAAAGGCTTATCGGGCTGAGAAAGAGGAGACACTTCTCTTTGAATTTTCCAGAGTACTTGACTCTTTTCTTCTTCTTCTTCGTTCAAGAATCCAAGAACCTCCTTCGTTCTTCAATGGCTCCCAAGAGACCAACGGGAAAAGAGGTCGCAACCTCTGCGACGGAGGGTCCTCCTCCTCCTCCGGTCATCGAACGACCAATTGCCGGTAGGGATCTTTCCCTTTTGATCAGAGATTTTCATCTCTCTCTTAAAGCCGATTTCTGGCTATCTTTAGATGAATCCAGGATGATCAATCATGATCTTGTGATTTTATGGAGTTTAATTCCCTGAATTTCCCTTGATTTCTTGACTGGGAATCCTAGAACTGAAGAGTCCTTCTTTAAACTTTCGGGCGAAGCTATCCCTTAGGCGGTTCACATCCTGTTGAATGACAGGATGCGAAGTTGTCCTTCGAAATGTAACTGAAAAGGAACTTAATGCCCTTAAAATAGTCTTTAGGCAATAATCCCCTTCTGACGAAGTTAGCCCTTGGGGCTTTGTCACATTCTGCTAAGCTTCCAGAGCGAAGCTAACACTTTGACATTTTCCTGCATCCTGCCTTCGTGTGGAGTGCGGAGTTACGCTGCTACTGCGAACCTAAGCTTCGGGGTGAAACTATCATTAGGCCAGCTTCGCTCGGAGAGCGAGGCTATGCCTTAACAAAAATTGCATTTTTGTTTTAACCTTTGTTTGGCTGATGAACTAATCATAGTTTTTTTTTTATTTTTGCAGTGCACTATACTCCTGATCCTCTGAACAGTCTATTTGGCACAGCCAGGGGGCTAGATGGTAACGTCAGCCTGCAGTTTCAAGGGCAAGCTTCTTTATTCAGCAAGCGAAGCTCTCCCGCTCGGGATACACTTATTCATGGTGGGGATCAGCGCACCATGAGAAGCATCTTAACCACTGCTCCCCTTAAAGATTCTGACCGACGAATCTATCGGAAGCCCGGCTTCATGTTCGGAGATACGGCGCTAGACCAAGATTGCTAGCTGCTAGCCAGAGAGGGGCAGTAGATTTTTCAATTAGATGGCGAGAAGTTCTATCTTCCGTCTAACAAGCGGCATTTTCCCTTTTCCTTCTTCCAATGCGTGATGAGGGCTCGGAAGATGCAGTAGCAAGTGAGTCAGACTACTGAATCCGTTCACGTAGGGAAGTTGATAATTTCCTCACCCGGTTACACAAGAACGGGGCCTCCTCACTCTATAATGGGTCTCCACTCTGGGAATGTACTGCCAGACATCCCAGTGGGAGAAAATCACGCGGTGGCTCAGACTTTTGGGAATCAATTCTTTAAGGTTCGTGGCAATTATCCTGCCACTGATTTCAGGACTCCAGGGTGGATTCACCCTCCGAAGGCATGGTGGAGGGATTTAACTCTATATGTCCTTGCTCATTTCGAGGAGGATCTGGAGAGGCTGAATCTTTATGACGCCGTCAGGGCGATCTGTTATGGCATTCAGATGAGCGAAGTGAACTTCTACGCCATCTTTGAGTTATACTACCCGGCTACAGGGACCTTTTTTACCCCTGTTGGCGAATTGGGTATGGCTCTGCACGAGATATGGGAAGTCTCTGCTTTGCCTTTAGGATCCCTCCCATACGAAGAATATTTCCCGTGCGAGGCGGAATTGGCACTTCTGGAGAAGCAGGAGCCCGCCTTGTTTGAGACCTACTGGGAGTTAATGCGCCACTTGTACATTTGTTCCAGTATGATGGAAGCAGTAAGGGAGCTTCATGCAGCTTGAAAAGCTGGGGAGATTATTTGTTCCCAGATATGGAAAATACTCCTGAGGTGGCTCATTGTGGAGTTGCTGATGAAGACATCTTTCGCCGGATGTAAAAGCATTCTCAAGGGAATCTAATTTTGGAAGTAGATGACGGCCCCTATGAAAAAGGCGATATTCTTCGGAGCTTCCACCACCAAGCTCATCGGCCGACGTCCCGGAAGGTACTTCTGGCTGGTTTCTTGACGGTTGGTTGAAGAGATGTGTGGCGCCGTCTTCATCTGGCGACATCATTCACCCGACTGTCTTGTTGCCTGTCGTTTGTCTAGTCCATGTTCGTTCTCTTGGACTCCTTCCAGCCATGGTGTGCTGTATTCAGAGAGGCCTTCGCACATTGACGGAGGCTTTCTGTAGGCCACCAACGACGAAGCGGGGAAAGGGGACTATTTTGCCCTGCGACGGACCAAACCCCAGAATAGGTTTGCCATATACTTATCTAATGGCATGGTTCGTCCTCCACTGTCCTTCTATCATTCAAGCCGGAGAGGAGCCCCCAGAAGGTGTTCGAATGGCGCTTCTCCGTCGATTTGAGGGATATTCATGGCTGAAGACTTACGTGGCTGCGGTCTGTAAGTTGCTGTGCCGCTATGACGTCTATAGCATTTTCCGCTGCTTCCCTATATTCAGGATGCGGGTTATAGTGAAGAGTTCAAGGACGTGGGGGAATGGCAGACGTCATTGAGCCAGGGATTTTTTGAGTGGCTGGTCAGCATTCGGCCCTCACATTTGTTGTACAGAAGTGGGGACACCTGCTACCTGGAGCCTTATGTTTCAAGTCGGTTTGCCCGTCAGTTTGAATATGACCAACTGTATGTGGGCAATCCAAATAGCAATCTGGATTTCATGGGGAGCCTCATCGATGGAGCCCGTGCCTGGCGGTTCTTCATTGCTGGCTGTACCGAAGCGCGGCTGTGCATGCCGTTAAGGACTCCGAACCTTCTGATGACCCTGGGATTCTGCCAGTGGTATGCAACCTCAAACTCCACACCCACTGGATTTTCTGTTATTCTTCTGGTGTGAAGTTAATTTCTCAGCGGCTGAAGCGAAAGGTCACTGAGAAGAGCGAGGGTAAAAGGGTTCGCGTCCCAAGCCTTGGGAATTCATTGCCGTTGATGACAGTGAAGCCTCGGATGCATGAAGTCCTCGCTTTGAAGCGGAAACAGGTGCTGAGGCTCCAACAGCTGCTTCTGGTGGGGAGGAACGGCCCCCGTAGAACATGCCGATGTTGAAGAAGTGGAGGAAGAAGATCCCGATGTCCACTTCAAACGAAAGCGGGAGGGTGGATCTCATAGGAAGAGAGTAGTAAAGAAGCCTCGTCGCTATGCTCCTACGGTTGTTGCAGAGGGCGAATTATCTGCAGCGGCTCCTCCTCCTGTCCTATTAGTAACTGAATTGTCGGTTCCTAAACCGACTACTGACGAAGCCGCTCAGGACCCGGGTAAGATCAGCTTCATCCCTGTAATATACTTTTTATGTGTTCCAGACAGCTCATGGTCTGTTTTATGATTCAGGAACTGAGGTGGTGAGAAGCCCGAGAGCTGAAGCTGTCAGAGAACAAGGGGAGCATTATGATCCCTTATTTACTTATAAAGAGGGCGATGAGGCTGGCTATTTCGCCGTCTCGGAAGAATCTGGAGATGATGCGGCTGATGTAGGTCCTTCGGGTGCTGAGACTTCGAAAGAAAGTTCCGAAGCTTCTAGCTCCTTTGCGTGGACCACGGAGGGTTCGGTAAGCGAAGGCGGGCCGGCCATTCGTGTTGACTCTGCCAAAGATTTTCCAATGGAGCTCGTAGAGACTGATGTAGCCGCCAAGACGATTGAGGCGACATTATCTTTTGGTACGGTTTTGACCTTTTGACTTTTGCTATTTGTTATGCCCTGCCTAAACAAAGTCTTGTTGCAGGTGTTTCGCCTTTGGGTGCATCGACTTCAGGAGAGCCAACCAATCTTCCTGAGGGATCCAGGGGTGAAGTAAGCACTTCTACCACGGCGGATGCTGCTGAGTTGGATGCTTTGTATGGTGACCTGCCCTCTTATCATCCTGAACCAGCCAGAGGAACTGAAATTGAGGGGACGGTAGTCATGGAGCTGTTCTCACTTCCGACTATATCGGTGAGTGAGACGCCATCAGTTTCGCCAGCGCCACCTATCTTGCCAGGTGCGGAGCTGAGGGTGATTACCAATCCTACTTCCCCAACACTGGTAGTTGAGCCCGCTCTCCCAAAAATAGTCACTAGTCCTACCTCGGTTGTGGCTAGTGTACTAGTTTTAACGAAGACTCCTCCGAGATCACCGATGATCTCTCATGTTGCTGCAGCCAGTGCTTCTACTATTCCTTCCACAGTGGTATTAATAAAGCTAGTGGAATCTTCAGGGGCTGCTCGTCTGCCAGGAGTAATTGAGCCCGAGAATGAATTTGTGGCTGAGCTAGTCGATAGCTTTTATAAGAGCTTGAAGCGATCCATAACTTTAATTTTGAAAGGCTCGACTACCTCATTCTCTACTTTGAAGGTGGTCCTCTCCCAAAGCATTGAGAGTATCTGAGACTTTGGAGGGGATGACCAGGCTGCTGCATTGGAACTTCTGGTGGACCAACTTGAGAGGGATGTAGACGAATGGTGCTGTCTTAGCCATTCAGACCTGGAGTCTTCAGTTAATGAGCAGCTTGCGCACCTTGTCGCTCAGATGCATGAAGCTCATCTTGCTGCTCAGGAAGCTGCTAAGGCCATTTCTTCTGACTTGAAGTCCTTGGAAACAAGGAAGGTAGAGCTCGGGGACGCCATAGATGCTTCTAGCAGTGCTCTTCTTGATACTGAAAATAAAATTGAAAAGGCCAAGGAGATAATCGGGAAGGAAAATCTTCTTTTGTGCAAGGCTGAACCAGTGCGTCTTGAAGAGACTGCCCGGCTTGAGCAGCTTAGGGCTCAGAATGATGAACTCTTGCGGCAAGAGCTAGCTCAGAGGGCAACCTTGGTTGAGGTTAAAGCTCGCTTGGCCCAGATGGCGAGTTTTAATGAGGCTGAGCTGAGATCGCAGGTGCTTGTTAGGGCTGCTGATGATAGGAAGACAAGGCTGGCCATTCTTGAAGGAAGAATCAAATCTTATGAAGCACCCTCATAGCTTGTAATATATGTGCCTTCATGTATCCCTTCCTTTTTTTAGAATCAATGAAAAGTGATTTTATTTTGACTCCCCTGTTATATTTTCGACTTGTTTTATCTTTTGAATTGTCGCTTTCAAATTGTACTGTAGCCATTTGAGAAAATAGTCCTTCTTGTACTGAATAATGAGACTTGGCTATCTGCCGGTTCAGAGGTCGCAATGATGTAACCGATTGAGAAGCCACCAAGCTTAAAGAAGTCCTTGTCGGACTAAAAGGTGAGACTTGGCTATCTGCTGGTTCAGAGGTCGCAATAACGTAACCGGTTGAGAAGCCACCAAGCTCGAGGTAGTCCTTGATGGACTAAAAGGTGAGACTTGGCTATCTGCCGGTTCAGAGGTCGCAATGACGTAACCGGTTGAGAAGCCACCAAGCTTGAGGTAGTCCTTGACGGACTAAAAGGTGAGACTTGGCTATCTGTCGGTTCAGAGGTCGCAATGACATAACCGGTTGAGAAGCCACCAAGCTCGAGGTAGTCCTTGACGGACAAAAAGGTGAGACTTGGCTATCTGCCGGTTCAGAGGTCGCAATGACGTAACCGGTTGAGAAGCCACCAAGCTCGAGGTAGTCCTTGATGGACTAAAAGGTGAGACTTGGCTATCTGCCGGTTCAGAGGTCGCAATGACATAACCGGTCGAGAAGCCACCAAGCTCGTGGTAGTCCTTGACGGACTAAAAGGTGAGACTTGGCTATCTGTCAGTTCAGAGGTCGCAATGATGTAACCGATTGAGAAGCCACCAAGCTCAAAGTTTAGATGGAAAGGGTTCTCGTTCTTGTAGGGAGAAACGAGGAAATCACTTTCATAGGTTTAGTGTTAACGTAACAGCGAAATGGGTGCCAGAGGTTATACGGTTAAACATAACATGAAAAGGGTCCTGTTCTCACGGGGAGAAACGAGGAAATCACTGTCATAGGTTTAGTGTTAACGTAACAGTGAAATGGATGTCAGAGGTAATACTGTTAAACATAGCATGAAAAGGGGTCTCGCTCTCACGGGGAGAAACGAGGAAATCACTGTCATAAGTTTAGTGTTAACGTAACAGCGAAATGGATGCTAGAGGTTATACTGTTAAACATAGCATGAAAAGGGGTCTCGCTCTCACGGGGAGAAACGAGGAAATCACTGTCATAGGTTTAGTGTTAACGTAACTGCGAACTGGATGCCAGAGGTTATACTGTTAAATATAGCATGAAAAAGGGTCTCGCTCTCACGGGGAGAAACGAGGAAATCACTGTCATAGGTTTAATGTTAACGTAACAACGACATGGATGGAAAAATCTTTATATGTGGTCTTACCATTCTATGGATGAGAATTGGTAAGTGATTTTGGAGAGGGAATTAAATGGGAACTGGTCCCTTAGGATTTTTAGCAAATCCTCAGCTGTCAACGGGTTTGATATGCCTTTACCAACTATGGTTTGAGTCGGGCTAGCCATGCTATTCCCCTCAGCATGATGAGTTGTCGAGGACTTATGTTAGGCTTAAAGGCCAACATTTTCCTCTATCCTTAACCGTTAAAGGTGTTGGATCATTTGGTTAGCGTATTTGTAACCTTGATTCTCCTTTGGGACAACCATTGTATGACCAGGTTCCTACTGGTTTATAGTTGTATGATCCCATTTGGAGAAAGAGAGAGGTTCTCTTTATGTGCACCTTGGACTTGAAGGTCTTTATCAGAGGTGTAGTATTTACTTGATCATGAGAAGGATCCTTAATCAAGGATAATACTTCTTTAAAAACTTGCCATTGATCGGCATCATGAGTAAATTGCCATCTGAAGTCATAAGGCAATATGCTCCGTTTGAATAGACTATTTCTATTATAAACTGTCCTTCCCATTTAGGCTGAAATTTGCCTTTGGTTTTGTGCGTCATGATCATCGGTCGTCTGATGGTTAAAACCAAATCTCCTTTCTGGAAGACTCTTTGTTTGACCTTCTTATTGAAGGCTTTTGAGATTCGAGCTTGATACAACTCGATATGTTGCTGAGCTTGTAGTCGCTTCTCATCTAGGGCTTCGAGCTCTTGAAGACGCAACCGATCATTGTCCTCTGATGTGATCTTAGTGGTCAGAGCAACTCGTAATGACGGCATTTGGATTTCCAATGGTATGACTGCTTCATACCCGTACACCAGGGAAAAAGGCGTATTGCCTGTCGGGGTTCGAACCGTGGTTCGGTGGCCCAAAGACATTCACCAAGCTTTTCATCCCAATCTCGCTATTCAAGGAGACGAACTTCTTGAGTAGCTTGATGATTTTTTGTTGAATGCTTCCGCCAAGTCATTAGCGACGGGATTATAGGCAGTTGAAACCACATTCTGAATTCGGTATTTATCGCAGAACCAATAGAATACCTGGCTTATGAATTGGGGACCATTATCATGGATGATCCACCTAGGGACGCTAAATCGATGGATGATATGGTGTTTGATGAAATTAACCACATTAGAAGTTTTGACTTCAACCAGTGGTATGGCTTCTGCCCATTTTGAAAAGTAATCGGTTATTGCCAGAATAAACCGGTGACCTCTTGTAGAAGAGGGGCTGATTGGCCCTACGACATCGATTCCCCATGCTTCAAATGGCCATGAAGCAACCGTTGGGTGGAGCAACTCCGGGGGCTGGTGTATGAAGTCCGCGTGGATTTGGCATGCTTTACACCTTCGTGCATATTGGATGGCATCGGCTATCATGGTTGGCCAATAGTATCCAAGCCTATGCAACCTGTCTTTAAGTTTTGGACCTAGCTGATGAGCTCCACATATGCCGTCGTGTGCTTCTTTAAGCACTTCCTGTGCCTCTAAATTAGAAAGGCAATGGAGGAGGACACCGTCATATGAACGGCGGTAAAGTGTCTTCAGCGTTGGGTCGTAATGAAAACGGAGAGACCTTCGTCTGATAGATGCTGCTTGTTTAGGATTGTCTGGCAGTAGACCATGTAGAGCATAGTCGATGAGAGGAAATCGCCAATCTCTTGGCTCAAGATCGTGGAGATATTATAGACCTCTCTGGTTCTTAACATATGTTTAGAGCAGACAAGGTGTCGAGTCGCCACTGTGAGGTGATACTCGGTGTCGACTGGCAAGGCTAGTGTTGTTGCTAATAGAGCAAGAGCATCCGTCTTGGTATTCTGAGATTAAGACACGTGTCCGATGTAGAAGCCATCAAACAGATCAGCCAATTCGATGACCGTGTGATAATAAAACACCAAATCCTCGTGACAGACCTCATATTCGCCTTTAACCTGATTGATAATCAGTTTTGAATCGCCGTAAGCTTCAAGGTAGCGTACCCCCATTCCGTGAGCAAGTTGAAGGCCAATAAGTAAAGCATTGTATTCCGCTACATTGTTGGAGCATGATTCCGTTAGAGAGAATGCTCTAGAAGAACATGATTCTGTGGGGAGATAAACACAACCCCCACGCCGGCAATAATTCTGCCTTTAGGACCTATTCGGGATGCTCCATTGAAGAACATCTGCCAAACTTCATCCTATGAAGTTACATTGGACTTGAAGACTTCATCTGGAATATCTTCATGAAGTTTTGAGTATTCCGGAACTGGATGAGCAGCCAAGAACTCTGCAAGTGTTTGGCCTTTAACCGCCTTTTGAGGGATAAAGATCATGTCGTATTGAGACAAAAGAAGCACCCATTTAGCTAATCTTGAATTTAATGATCCTAGCTTCATCATGAGAAGACGCAAAGGATTCACTCTGGAGATGACATGTATGTTTGGCCAACCAAATAATGTCGTGTCTTCTGAATAGCAAAGACAAGAGCTAAGCACTTCTTCTCCATAGGACTATAGCGAGATTCCGCCCCTCAGAGTCCTGCTCAGATAATAAATGGCCTGTTCGTGACCATTGTCGTCTTTTTGAGTAAGGAGGGCACCAAGAGAATGGTCCATATCTTTCACATAAAGCAAGAATGGTTTCCCTAATGTAGCGGCCACTAAGACTGGCGGTTTTGTGAGGTATCTCTTGATGTCTTCATAAGCTTCCTGACAAGCTTGATCCCATACAAAGGAAGCACCCTTTTTCATGATTCGGGTGAATGGCTGACAGCGGCCTGAGAGATTTGCGATGAATCTTCTAATATAAGCCAGTCTACCTTGCAAGCCTCTAAGCTCTTTGAGATTCCTCGGTGGCTGGATGTTCTGAATGGCTTTGACTTTGTCTGGGTCAAAATGAATTCCTTTTGATGTAACAATAAACCCAAGGAACTTGCCACTCGAAACTCCCAAGAAGGATTTTGTCGGATTCATTTTTAGTTGATGAGCCCGCATTATGTCAAACATTGTTCTCAAGTCACGAAGATGGTCATTCTTATTGCGGCTTTTGACAGCAATGTCGTCGTCATAGCATTCTACCATTTTTCGGAGATGATCGCGGAAGATTATACTCATTGCCCACTGATAGTTTGCTCCAGCGTTCTTCAGTCCGAAGGGCATCACAGTGTAGCAGTATACCCCCAATGGTATTCGGAACGAAGTATGCTTCTCGTCATTGGGATACATCTCTGGTTGTACCCTGAAAAGCCGTCCATGAAAGACATTCTTTCGAATCCACAGGTATTGTCAATCATGACATCAGTGATGGGCAGTGGGAATTCGTCTTTGGGACATGCTGCATTGAGATCACGGTAGTAGATGCAGATTCGTATCTTCCCATTCTTCTTGAGGACGGGAACGATATTAGCAACCCAATCTGGATGCTGTTCTTCCCATATGAAGCCACATGCAATGAGCTTGTGAACTTCGGCTTTAATAGCCTCCATAATGTTCGGGCGGAACTGACGTTATTGCTGCTTGACTGGCTTGGTGTCGGGTCTGATATTCAGACGATGCATGGCTACCTATGGATCAAGTCCGGGCATGTCTTCATAGTTCCATGCGAAGACGTCTATATACTCCTTTACGAGTATTATTCATTCTTCTTTTTCTGTAAGTGACAAGCTTTCACTTATAAAGATGGGTTTAGGGTGATCTTGACTACCCAGATTGACCTGCATCACCCTGTCTTCAGTAGGTGATTCGCGCAGTCCGAATCACTTTTCCCATTGGAGATCTAATTGCTGAGCCCATGGATCCTCATCAGTAGCTTCTGCAGGCTCCAATTAACTGCTTGAAGTCATATTAATAGTGAGATTCTCGAACATCACTCCCACGCTGACATCTGAGTCCCATTCGGAGGAAGAGGCAGAATGTGATGGAATTGGTTCATCATCTTAGCATTGAACTGTTGCTGACGATGTGGGTGTAACATATCCCAACCCCCTGTGTGTATTATCATAGTAATTTGTAGGCTTTCCTTTTGGCACAAAGTTACGCAGCAAACTACGCCTTCATTTTTCGAAATTCAGGCCCTCTCTATGCTTTAGGTTGTACCCTATTTTTTTCATAATATGGCGCGCTGGTCACACGTACTGGAAGAATTGTGGGGTGTCTGAGTCTGAACTTGAATCTGTGGCTGTGGACCCTCGTGGTTGGGCTCTACCAAATATTATTGGTAATTGACCTTCTTGGATGGAGGGATCACTAAAACGGCCCATTCTACAGATTCCATGAGTGTGTTGGATGCACTTGGTCTATGTAAAGGCATGCGCAGAGAGCTATCCGTAATGGATCCAAACAACCCAACACTCACAGGATAATCAAAAGAAATATATCATTAATTACCCATTCACCTTCATCTTCAGAAGGAGTATTACATTGGGGATTATTAAGACATGCTATAATTGGTTCGCCAATTAAAATGGCTGGCATGTCTGCTTCAGATTCTGAATCCGCCTCATTGCCACTATCATCATCGTCCGGCAATGATTCTTTCAGTGTTTCACCGGTTTCTTGATAAAGGAGAGCGTCAGTGAAGTAGTTTTTTACCCCTTTGAATGGTTGCTTCTCTGCGAAGACAGTTCGTACTGTCGCGTCATCTTCCACATATTTGAAGCACTGGTGTAGCGTGGAGGGAACGATCCAGTTGGCGTGGATCCATGGTCGTCCTAGTAGCAAGTTGTATGACGTGTCAGTGTCAATGACATAGCACATTACTTCTGACTTCAGGCTCCCGATTCGGCAACGGAGTCAAATTTTTCCAAGTGGATGACTACTCCCGGTATTAAAACCATATATTGTAGTAGTGGTTGTGGACAACCTATGTAGTGTATACCAAAAGTAGAGGAGCCTTTTGGGGATGATGCTGAGTGCAGACCCCGGATCAATCTGTACCCTTTCAATGCATGTTGAACCGATGTATCCGGTGTAGTACAGAGGTCGATCGTGTTTGTTATCTTTGAGAAGCATATCTTCCGCTGTGAAGGTAATAGCGGGCATCTTTGATTGTACATGATGACATTCAAGGCACGGAGACTGAGCGTCATCTTTAGGGGTTTCTAGCATATATGTTAGGAATGATTCTGAATTAGCCAGCGCATCCTTGAGTGCCTCTCTTGTCTCTTTTGAGAGACGAAGGAGCTCGTGTATGGTAATATGATTGTTACACATATTTGCATATTATATCGCCTTCATATCATGCATTTTATATATAAATATGTGATTTTTACCCCTTTTCTCTCTAATTTTGCAGGACCACCACTTAAAGAGAAAAAGCCTTTGAATCACTTTAATTAGTGATAATTAAAGGGTTAAATCAAAAGAATCCAAGATTTGAATTCAAAATCAGTTGAGATCCGCGCGCCTAACAAAGATTCCAGAAGGCCACGTGGCTAACCAACTTGTAACAACCCTGTAACAGAAAGTTGTTAGCTAACAGACTCTTAACGGCCGCGCCTTGCCGCCCGGGCGCGGCAATATCTGGGCCGTTGAGTCCCGGATTTTGTGGTAACGGCCAGGGATCTAGAGGCTTCTCATGGATTGTTATAAATAGGTGGCCAGGGTTCGTGCGTGAAGACAGTGAAGAGAGAGAAGAAAATAGGGAATTATTGTAATTTTGTTTAGCTTTCTTCTAGTTTTGTTTAGACTTCATCTCCTTCCTCCTTGAGTTCTAGACAAAGAGAGAGAGAGTTCAGTTTGAGAGCTTGTACCAAGGGAGTGACACTCTTGTGTAAAGGATTAATCAATGGAGCTTTCATCATCTCTTTGCAAGACTTGAGTATGCTTTTCTTGCATTTGCTTTAATTCCTTGCATTTGATTCTATTTCTAATTGAATTGCTTTAGATCTTTGCTTTCTATGAAGAATTGTAGCTTTGTTATTAGTTTAATGGAGGGCTAAGTTCTTGTTTCATGGCTAGCTAAGACTCACCTAGCTACTACTATCTCTTTTGGTGATTGTATACTTCAATGCTTGCATAATTCTAGTTTCTTTTGAATTCCAAGAAAGTATAGTTGTCTCCTTTGGTAATGGCTTGTTAAAACTCCACATGAATTATGTGTGCCTCTAATAAGAGCCTTGTCAAGAACAAGAGCCTTTGATGGAACATAAGGATGGATCACCAAGGATGTGTTACATGTATAACAAGATCAACTCATTTACTTCAAGCTAACTTTGTAGTTAAGCTTTGAATGTTCAAAAGAGTTTTGATTCTTCTAAACTTGCACTAATTGAGTACTAATCCTAGAGTTCCTCAATGAACATCTATTAAGAGAGCCTATGATTCAAGATGAGGCTTCAAGTTAACAACAAAGGAACACTAGTCTTCAAAAGGGAAACAACACTTGAACATGCAAGTTATCTTTAAATTGCCTATGATTCAATATGAGGCAATCTTGCAATCAACAAAGAGTTAGTAAGTAGCAATGAGGTGAAGTTAGGCTAGCCATGCATCTTCTTATCAAAAGTTTTTACAACACTTTCTTTTAGCATTCTTTTCCTTACATCACACTTCATTCTTTTAATTTCTTTTCCCACAATGCACCAATCCACCATCTCTTCTACATTTCTTGCACTTGTGTAATTAACAAAGAAGAAATCTCATTTCCTTTTCTCACTCATACCGTAACGCTTCTAACGCTAGCTCTCCTTGTGGTTCGACTCGGTATAGCTATATGCTATAGCGAAGATTGGACAAGGTATATCAATTACATATTTGAAGTGAACAAGAACCAAAGGTTAACTCTAAACCCTATCTTTTCTACCTAATTCCTGTGCAAGAACTTCATATACCTCATTTTTACCAATCAAATTTTGGCGCCGTTGCCGGGGAGAGCAACGGTAGTTGTTTTAAAAGTGAGGAACTAAACGATACTTCTTCTCTCTTGCAGGTTACAGGTTGAAGATACAGCAATTCTTGCATAGCAGTGACATATAAGCGGACCTGGGCCTCTGCTCTCGAAAGCAGAGACCAGGATCCCTCTGACTTGCCGCGTTCTGCCGCCCGGGCGCGGCAAGAAAGAGTTGACTTCTAACCAGTTTTCTGCAGGGCTTGCTTCTCTGCAAAATACAGCTGCTGCTATATTTTAAATCTTGTTTTCTTCACTTGATATCTGCTAATCAACAGTAAAAAATTTGTTGTAATTGTTAAAAATTGTTTAGACATTTGCATACTAGGCACGTGTCTTTCAATTACTTTACATTTACTGTTGAAGAGCGCGTGGGACAAGGTACGTAAGCATAGCATATAGACTAGGATTCACTCTTTGTTTGATTTAATTAAGCTTTGGGTGATCCTTGTTTGTTATATTGTACACTTGCACGAATCAACTTTAAGGGCATAACCCATAACAAAGATAAGGTGGGGATTTTATCACCCCTTCCTTAGCCCACAAACCATTTTCCCCACGTACTCACAATCCTAAGCTTCTAAATAAAAATTGCTAGACGTTGGCCCTAGGGACATCCGGACTCATCTAGGAGATTTTCCTACGGGGGAAAAGTGTTGGAAAGTGACTTTTGTAAAATCAGTGTCTAGGAAAGGGGTTGAGGGCCGAAAGCCCGAAGGTTGCTGGTTACTTAATTAAGGAACGTCTTCGGACGGAAAACCTCCCAACAACCTTACCCTTCCCTGGCCGATTTGCTTATAGTCAAAGTCCACACCAAACCTCCTGTGGACGATCTATCGTTAGGAGTCGTCTAGGTCCAGGAAACCTAGAAAGCTTGGATTGATTTTTCTTTTTTCTTGATTGTTATTTTTCCTTTTCCGCTTGACTGAAAGGTGCACATTGACTGTGATTGTGTATGCAACAGTGGTTTCGGGACCCAGATTCTGCTAGGCTTGTGAGAATTTCTACACTGCCACATACACCACCACTTGACACAATTCCAGTCATGACGAACAACGTGTCGTTGCAGGACAAGTTTTATCCTATTCGCACATCACTGCCATCTTGCATTCTCCTCCCAAACACAAATGGAAATAATTTTGAGTTGAAACCCCAGTTTATAAACACTCTTCCACGATTCCATGGCCTTGAATCTGAGGATGCGTACTTCTTCATCCGAGAGTTTGAAGAAGTATGCCTTATGATGAGGATTTCCCAGCTTACTGAAGATGCTGTCAGACTTAGGTTCATACCTTTCGCATTGAAGGATATTGCTAAGAAGTGGCTTTATAATCTCCCAGTTAGCTCAATTTCTTCTTGGGATGATTTTGTTAAGGTCTTTCTTAAGAAGTTTTATCCTATTCATAAGACAGCTCTTATGCGCAAAAATATAATGCAATTCAAACAAGAAGCAAATGAACCGTTTTGGAAGTACTTTGAGCGCTTCAAAGACCTAGTAGCCCTGTGTCCCCATCATGGTATAGAAAAGTGGCGCCAGTGCCAGATTATATATGATGGGCTTGACTATCAGACCAAGACTCTCCTTGAAACCATGTGTCAAGGAGAGTTCTTAAAGAAGGATGAAGATCAGGGTTGGGATCTTTTTGAGGCTTTAGCTGAAAAGACAGTCCAGTGGGAATCGTGTACTGAGAAACCTACACCCACAACTTCCAGAACTGGTTTACATTCTATAGGATCCTCGATAGCTGCAGAAGCTAAGATAACTCAGTTGATGAAGAGGATTGAATTGCTAGAATCCAGGGAAAATTCTGTTGTTAGTCAAGTCAACCCATCATCAGTAGCTAGCCCATCACCTATGGCTAGCCCTGCACCTATAATCCACCCGGGTTGTACTTACTGCCATGATTTGAATCATGTGTTGGAAGAGTGTCCAGTGTATTACTCTCAAAATTTTCAGGAGAATACGAATGCCATGTACACCAGACCCACCTACAATCCTTACTCCAAAACCTATAATCCGGGATGGCGAAACCATCCGAACTTCTCTTGGAGTCAGTCTGGCCCTGAGCAGCCGAGACAACCATTTCCACATCAACAATACCCTGCTCAGGCACATCCACCGATTTACCACCAAAACCCACCAAATTTCAATTCATATCATAGTCCACCCAGATTCCAACCATATCAAAATTCTGTGCCATATCAAGCTAATTTTCAACCCCAGTATCAACAACAACAACAGCATCAACCACCCAATCCTTCAGATAAGAAAATTTCCGAATTGGAGAAAATGATTGAAACCTTGTCGAAAACCCAAGCAGCTATGATGAACAATCAGCAGCAGGATATGAATAAACTGCAAATCCAAATAGGATAGTTGGCTAATTCCCTAACTGAAAGGCAAAAAGGAATGCTGCCTAGCCAACCTGTGCCTAATCCCAAAGCTCATTTTCCTCTGCACGAAGTTGAAAACTCGGGACCCAGCCAAAGCCAATGCCAAGCCATTCATATCCTTAGGTCTGGGAAACATATAGACAATAAGGTTTCAAATCAGTCTCCAAAATCTGTGCCAATACCGCCACCTTCTGTTCCAATCCAACCCATGCAAAATAGTTCTTCTTCGAGTTCACAACCATCCACATCCCAGTCTAAAGGAAAAGAGAAAGTTGATGAGCAAACATATAAGCCTGTTGTACCCTTTCCAAACAGGCTCAATAATCATAAGAATAATGCTCACATGGAGAAGATAAGAGAGATATTTAACCAAGTACAAATTAATGTCCCTCTCTTGGATGCTATTCAACAGGTCCCATCATACGCCAAATTTCTGAAAGAGATGTGTACTAAAAAGAGAAAAGCAAATGTCCCTAAGAAAGTCTTCTTGGCTTCCAACCTGAGTGAACTGCTCAATGGTCCAATCCCTGTGAAGTACAAAGATCCAGGGAGCCCAACCATTTCTTGTATCATAGGGCAGACCACTGTAAATAGGGCTTTGCTAGACTTGGGCGCAAGCATCAATCTTCTTCCATTTTCCGTGTACCAGCAGTTAGGGTTAGGCAATCTTCGTCCAACCCAGATGACCATACAGTTGGCTGACCGCTCTGTAAAGATTCCCAAGGGGGAGATTACAGATGTTTTGATACGGGTCGGGGAATTCATTTACCCCGTGGACTTTGTCGTTCTTGAGACACAACCCGTACACAATCACAGAGCGCAGACACCTGTCATTCTAGGACGTCCTTTCTTAGCCACCGCGAATGCGATCATCAACTGCCGAAATGGATCGATGCGGCTGACGTTCGGAGATATGACGAAGGAGGTGAATGTCTTCCATCTGGGGAAGCAGCCTAGGGATGTGGAACATGAGTCTTTTGATGTGAACTTGATAGAGGGGTTAACCAGTGAACACGTGGAGGAGATGGAATATGAATCTGAAGAGGAGTTTGAGTTGGAGTCAGATGACTTCAACCTTGATCAAATTGTTGGATCAACTATTGAAAGGACTACTAATTCCACCCCTATTCTTCCCTTGCACCATGAGCAATCATTGATAGATCCAGTCCCTTCTACTGAGCTTAAGATTCTTCCCGACCATCTCAAGTACAAGTACTTGGGTGAGAAGGAGTCCTTTCCTGTTATTATTGCATCCAATCTTACGGAACAACAAGAAGAGGACCTTCTGAATGTGCTAAGGGAAAATAGAGAAGCCATTGGTTGGACTATGGCTGATATCAAGGGGATTAGTCCTTCCATTGTCCAACATAGAATTCACTTGACGGAAGATGCTAAGCCTAAAAGAGACCCACAGCGGAGACTTAACCCAATTATGCAAGAAGCTGTTAGATCGGAGATTCTGAAACTCTTAGACAATAGGATCATATATCCCATATCCGATAGTCAATGGGTTAGTCCAGTTCATGCTGTGCCTAAGAAAGCTGGATTTACGGTGGTGGAAAATGAGAATAAAGAACTAATACAAACACGTCTTCCAACGAAGATTCGAGTTTGTATTGATTATAGGAAACTGAACATCGCCACACGTAAAGACCACTTTCCTCTTCCATTTATCGATCAAATGCTGGAAAGATTGGCGGGGCACGAGTATTACTGTTTCCTGGATGGATATTCAGGATATAATCAGATCCCAATTGCTCCCGAGGACCAAGATAAGACAACCTTCACCTGTCCGTTTGGAACATTTGCATACCGAAGGATGCCCTTCGGCCTTTGCAATGCTCCAGCAACGTTTCAACGTTGCATGTTGAGCCTGTTCTCGGACATGGTGGAGAAATTTTTAGAAATTTTTATGGATGACTTTTCGATATATGGGGATTCATTTGAGCAGTGCTTGTACCATCTGAAGTTGGTTTTGCAACGATGCACGGAAAAGAATTGACACTTAATTGGGAAAAGTGTCATTTCATGGTCAAGCACGGAATTGTACTGGGACACAAGATATCAAGAATAGGAATCGAGGTTGACAAGTCGAAGGTGGAGGTTATTACAAAGCTCACTGAACCACAATGTTTAAAGGACATTAGATCTTTCTTAGGGCACGCTGGTTTCTATAGGAGATTCATTCAAGGGTTTAGCAACATTGCAAGACCTTTGACAAATCTCCTAGGGAAAGATGTACCCTTCATTTTTGATGAGGAATGTCACAAATCGTGGAAAGAGCTTAAGGATAAACTTGTCTCTGCACCGATAATATCTGCACCAGACTGGACCAAACCGTTTGAGATCATGTGTGACGCCTCTGACTTTGCTATAGGCGCTGTTTTAGGACAGCGTATTGATAATAGGCAGCACGTGATCTATTATGCTAGCAGAACGCTAAACGATGCCCAACTCAATTACACGACCACTGAAAAGGAATTTTTAGCGGTTGTTTTTTGCGTTGGAGAAATTTCGACAATATCTGCTAGGGTCCAGGACCATAATTTTTACTGATCACTCCGCCCTGAGGTACTTGAAGCAAAAGAAGGACGCTAAGGCAAGATTGATTCGATGGATCCTTCTTTTGCAAGAGTTTGACTTGGAGATCAAAGATAAAAAGGGCGTTGAGAACGTGGTTGCGGATCACTTGTCAAGAATACCGAATGCACCTCATGAGAAAATACCGATTAATGAAGATTTTCCTGACGAGCATATTTTGGAGATACGTGGAGAGCCCTGGTATGCCGATATAGTGAACTACCTTGCTACCAGGCAAATTCCTTCCCATTGGTCAGGACAAGAAAAACACCGTTTTCTGAGACAAATGCGGTTCTTCTTTTGGGATGAACCGTATTTATTCAAATACTGTCCTGACCAAATCATACGTAGATGCCTTCCAGAAGATGAACATCAGAGTGTTTTGACATTCTGTCACCAGTTAGCTTGCGGTGGACACTTTGGTCCACGGAAAACTGCGGAAAAATTGCTTCAGAGTGGATTCTACTGGCCCACTCTCTTTAAGGATGCCTATACCTTTTGCAAGCTTTGTGACAAATGTCAAATGACGGGTCGTATTACACAAAGAGATATGATGCCCTCACACCCATCTTGGAAGTCGAAATTTTCGACCTCTGGGGCATCGATTTTATGGGACCCTTTCCTCTGTCCTACGGTCACCAATACATCTTGGTAGCCGTAGATTATGTTTCTAAATGGGCTGAAGCGATACCTACACGAACAAATGACAACCAAGTTGTCATTAAGTTTTTAAGAGAGAACATCATTTCACGTTTCGGAGCCCCCCGTGCGATACTGAGCGACAATGGGAGTCATTTCTGCAATAGGGCTTTTGAAGCCTTGATGCGAAAATACTCTATTACTCATAAACTATCCACGGCTTATCATCCTCAAACCAATGGGCAAGTTGAGGTAACAAACAGACAGATAAAACTCATTCTGGAGAAGACTGTAGGACAGAATCGTAAGGATTGGTCCATCAAACTGACTGATGCCTTATGGGCATACAGGACCGCTTACAAGACTGTCCTCGGTATGTCCCCATACCGAGTTATATTTGGAAAACCATGTCACTTGCCCGTTGAGTTAGAACACCGTGCACTATGGGCTTTAAAGCAGCTGAATCTAGATTTGGATAAAGCTGGTGTTCTAAGGAAGCTGCAGCTATCCGAGCTTGAAGAGTTACGAAACGAGGTATACGATAACGCTCGGATCACGAAGAACAGAACCAAGCTATTCACGATAGATCCATTCACAGGAAAATCTTTGTTCCTGGATAGAAGGTTCTGTTATACAATTCAAGACTCCACCTTTTCCCTGGCAAGTTGAGGACCAGGTGGTCAGGGCCATTTATTGTTCAAACTGTCTTCTCTCATGGTGCAGTCGAGATTCTTGACCCAACTAATGGCAACAAATTTACTGTTAACGGTCAACGTCTCAAGCCATTTTTTACCACGGAAGATATGTCACACGAAGTTCACGAATTGGGTCTTTGTGACCCAGTTTATTTGTGACATTTTCATCTGTATAGTTCCCTGCATACTTTCCTGAATATCATTTTGGGGTCCACATTTGTAAATACTTTCTTTTACACTTTTTGTAAATACAATTTTTTTTAGGATTTTTTTTGCTTATTTCAGTTTCACATTCCTAAGAATTCTCTTTCCTTAGGATTCTTTTCAAATTCAAATTCCTTTGACCAAGGGTTGTAATATTACCTTTGACCTAGGGATATTTTTGGAAGTCCCTTTTTACCTACCCCTATAAAAACACTTTTTCACTTCTCTTCCTCCATCAAACCGCGATTTCTCCTCAGATCTAAATATTACTTCCCACAAACGACCTCCACCCAAAATCCTGCTCCCAAATTCCTTGAATCCGCCGCGCCTTGCCGCCGTGCCGCCGCAATTCTGACATCTCAGGCGCGCAGGAAAAGCTCAGATCTACTGCAATATTTCTCTGGAGACAGCCCTCGAACCATTCTTCCTGCAGCCAACTCTGGTGCCCTCTGTGCACCTATTTTTGATTTCCCCCCACGATTATCCGGGGGTGGTTTGATCTCTTGGTCCCTTTTTGCTCTAAATTTTTACTATTAATCATGGCCCCTAGCTTATTTGTGGAGAGGGATTTTTCTCTATTGTTGAATGATGAAGGGGGATTTGGGCATATATTTTTAGATCGTATTCGTGCGTGGAATTGGTACTCCCTAGTATATGATAACATTGATAATGATGCCTATTATTACCCTAATTTGGTCACAACATTCTACAACTCATTGGACCATGCATCAGTTAATCATAACACTCACCAATTCACGGTTCATATGCCATTTGGTGACATCTTTGTCACCATTCCACTGATTGCTGAGACCACCGATATACCCATTCATCCCCATTACACTGACCCTTTACCACTAGTTGATTACATGCCTCTCATGGGGGTCCGCTGCACTGAGCAGGACCGTGGGCTCAAAGCCCAGTCCACATTTCGAAATGTACACTGCATTGGACGTTTGCTCCAACACAATGTTTTTGGACTTGATCATTCCACAACTTTCAACAGGCCTGTGTTACAAATCATTCATGACTTAATGACTAATAGACACACAGTCTGTTTGAATAGGGCTATTTTCAACGCCATACTTGATAATTCCTCCGCACTCGAGGTGCAAAATATTCTCATCCAGTGTTAATTACACGTCTCTGTAGAAATTTCATACCGGATGCTGTATTTGACTCATTTGACCGCGTGTATGTTATAGCTGAGAGACCCACGAGTTCATACACTGGTTGTTTACATGCACTCTGGTCACCTCGTGCCCAACCTGAGAACGTTCATGTGGACTCCTCTTCGGAGGAGAGTTTAGAGGAGGTAGATGAGCCCCAATTCTGGAGACAAGAACCACCAGCAGAACCAAGAGCCTTCATGTCCACCATTTGGAAGGGCATGAAGAAGATATTTAGGGAACAAGTGCGACTTAGGAAGAAAGTAGAGGAGCAATCTTCTAGATTAGCTGAGATGGAGGCGACATTGAGGAGAACACAGTCTGCTGGACCAAGCACCTCTGCTGGTCCAAAGAGACGGAGGGGATGATTCTTATCCTTTACCTATTTCATGCATCACATTTTATCTTGCATGCATTGGGGACAATGCATGAGATAGGTATGGGGGGGTAGATGCTAACATAGGATTTTTCACTTTCTTTTTAGGATTTTCATTTTTTTTAGGATTTTGTAGGATTTTTATTTTCTTTATTTGTTAGATTTTTACCTTTCTTATAGATTTTCCACTTTCTTTATAGATTTTACCTTTTCTTTTAGAAAAAAAAAATAAAAAAAATAAATAAATAAAAATAAAAACTTTTTGAAATAAGAGACAAAGTTTAGATCTATTTTAAGAAAATTAAGATGTATCTTAGGAATTAAGAAAGCCTTAATTATGACATCTTAAACTTAGTTGAAATAATAGATCTTGTTTGAAATTATAGGCTAAGTAAGTAAAATTGGTGAGACATTTTTATCTTGAATTTTTACCTTAGATAAATATGCACTTTACACTTACACATTTCTTGGGATGGAGACAAAGACCAAAAATGCCATAAAAATAAAATATAAAAAAAAATATATAAATAAAATATCACTTATTAAGCTGGATAATTGTGCCTCAAGAAGCATGGTTATTCACGCCTAACGGTGATATCACTTATTAAGCTGGATAATTGTGCCTCAAGAAGCATGGTTATTCACGCCTAACGGTGATTAAATAAATAATCCCCTTTAGTTTTGTGGCTTTTTCACTCGAGTCCTTAAACCCGAGGGATGTTTTCTCATCTGGTGCCCTAAGACCGACTGGTTTGGGAGTCATCGGTTAAAGGCTCGTTACAAGGGTGAACTAGAAAGCCTAGACTAAGGGAAGAAAAATAAAAAAAAAATTATATATATATATATAAATAAATAAATGGCTTGATGGTTGGAGTTGAAATCCCAGAAATCTTCACGAGCACGGTGTGCATATTATCTAGGTTTTATGAAAGATAAAATATTCAATCCAATTTTGAATTCTTACCTTAATTGAAAACAAGATCTTGCATGGAAACTAAGTTTAAGGAAGAATGATTATAGGTGGACTTATGACCTAGGATCACTTATATTTTTGTAAAAATAGTTCGAAAACATGTCTCTTATTCAAAATGTGTTTTTCAAAACACTAAACATTTGTCTTCTTTCTTTATGGATTTTGTGGGTGTAATCCGCTGAAAACCCTCAGGAGACAACACTCCTCCTCTAGGGTAACCTAGAGGTTTAACGGCTTGTTGCACGTGCTCAGTGCAATCGTGTCACCTACGAAAGTGGTGTAATAAATTAGTTAGGATTTTCTTTTTCTTTCTTTTTCTTTTCTTATTTTGCTCGAGGACGAGCAAAAGCTAGGTATGGGGGTGTGATTGTTACACATATTTGCATATTATATCGCCTTCATATCATGCATTTTATATATAAATATGTGATTTTTACCCTTTTCTCTCTAATTTTGCAGGACCACCACTTAAAGAGAAAAGCCTTTGAATCACTTTAATTAGTGATAATTAAAGGGGTTAAATCAAAAGAATCCAAGATTTGAATTCAAAATCAGTTGAGATCCGCGCGCCTAACAAAGATTCCAGAAGGCCACGTGGCTAACCAACTTGTAACAACCCTGTAACAGAAAGTTGTTAGCTAACAGACTCTCAACGGCCGCGCCTTGCCGCCCGGGCGCGGCAATATCTGGGCCGTTGAGTCCCGGATTTTGTGGTAACGGCCAGGGATCTAGAGGCTTCTCATGGATTGTTATAAATAGGTGGCCAGGGTTCGTGCGTGAAGACAGTGAAGAGAGAGAAGAAAATAGGGAATTATTGTAATTTTGTTTAGCTTTCTTCTAGTTTTGTTTAGACTTCATCTCCTTCCTCCTTGAGTTCTAGACAAAGAGAGAGAGAGAGTTCAGTTTGAGAGCTTGTACCAAGGGAGTGACACTCTTGTGTAAAGGATTAATCAATGGAGCTTTCATCATCTCTTTGCAAGACTTGAGTATGCTTTTCTTGCATTTGCTTTAATTCCTTGCATTTGATTCTATTTCTAGTTGAATTGCTTTAGATCTTTGCTTTCTATGAAGAATTGTAGCTTTGTTATTGTAGCACCCCATTCCCGGGATACGTACCCAGATACGTGTCCCAACTTTTTCGATCATGTTATAGTAATTTTCTTCTAATATTAGTTTTTAAGTTGTGATTTCTCATATTGTTAAGTATCAGATCTGGATTCTCAGATCTATTGTAAGCCCTGACCCGGACCGGGGAACCGATACCAGCCAAGAGCCCGATTTGACCTTCTAATAATCCGATTGGACCGTTTTCAGTTTCAGAGATTGTTTTCTAATATTTTAGATTTTTCATGATTTTCTGGAATTTTTTTGAAAATTTTTCTGCAAAATCTCCAAAACCGGTGTCGGTCGGCACCGCTGACTGACTCCCGGATTTTTAGTTTTCAAATGGGATTGAATTTTTAAAACGGCTTTCACAGTACATCTTAGAATATCATTTTCTAGCTAAAATCATTTTTTGGGATTTTTCAAAATTTATCAAAATTTGACCGATCCTGGTGTCGGCCGGTATCGCCGGAAGATTCCAGGATTTTTATTTTGAAAACTATAATATATTTTTTGAATCCGATTTCACCAAACATCTTAGAATAATATTTGCTATTTTTGAGAATTTTTCGAAAGGATTCTGAAACAGTCGAATTTTCACCTTATTAAAATAATAATATTTATTACCGGTCTTAACTTTCCGTGCTTTTTCCTTCCCTACCCCACTACTTATACTTTCAGAAATTGTAATAAATAAAATACTTAATAATAAAAATTTTAAACTATTTTATCTTATTTTATTTTATTTTATTTTATTAAATCCTTTTTTTCCCTTTTTGACTTTTTCCTTTTCTTCTTTTTTTTCTTCTCCTTCACCCACTCCCATCTCCTCACCACCGGACACAGCAGGGCAAGGGAGAAGATCAGGGCATGGAATCAACAGTGATCAACCACTCCCATTTACTCATCTTTTTCTCTATTAAACCTTACCCATTTCTTACCTTCATTTCAAAATATCAAAAATCCAAAACAAAACCAAACTCCTCTTCATCTTCAACCTCCACTCACGCACCCAACCCACGCCCGCCGCTCCACCATCACCACCACCGCCTCCGGCGCCGCCCAAGCCGCCGCCACCGCACCCCCAACACCCCACAACCCTCCTCCACTTCCATCAACCCCCAATTCAATCTCACCATCTCCAATTTAACCAAAAAACCCATCATCTTCCATCTCCATTTCCTCCAAAATTCCTCCTCTCCACCACCAAATTCCTCCCCTCTAACTACTCCATCACCACCTCCTCCACCTCATCTATCTCCCCACAACCACCAAACACCACCACCACCACCACAACCACCACCACCACCATCATCACCTTCGTAAACAACAACAACAACAACAACTACAACAAAACCCTAACCTCCACCTTCCTCCTCCCACCCGCGCGCGCGCGCACTGCTCGCCGCCGCCGCCGCCGCCGCGCCGGCCGGCCGCCGCCGGCGGTGGGGGAGCCGAACTCCCCCCTCCTCCTCCTTTCTTTTTCTTTCTTTCTTTCTTCCTTCAATTCTCTCTCTCTCTCTTTCATTCCCTAATAAAACAAAAGAAATTCCTCTTTCCAAAAATACCCCTTACCTTTTTCCTAAACTACAACCCTCTATTTACACCCTACCCTCCTCATTTAAATCCTAAATTTTTTCAAAATTACACCTCTTTTCCCCCCTTTTTCTTACAAATTTCTCTCCTCTCTCTCTCTCCTCTTCTTCCCTCTAAAAATATTTATATAAATAATTATATTTATATATTTTAATATATATAGTGGGCTAAAGGTTTACTTGGACGGTTCGCTGGTTACCCGGATTTTAACCGGTATTTTACCCGGTTTCAGGCGAGTACAATTTCATTTTTGACATACCTCTATTTTATCATTATGCGAGTATTTTTAATACACTTAAAAATAAATGATCTTGCATTTTAAACCTAGAATTGATATATGGATATGTTAGCATGCTTAGCACCTGTTACCGTAAATTTAATACACGATACCATGCTATGTAAGTTAATATGTGATGTTGCACTCGGTATTTACCCGACCTTGGACATGTTATGCCTGATATGTGATTTAGGACACCGGCACTTGGCATGTTACACTAGGGATGTAATTTTTATCACCGGCACTTGATATTTACACCGGTACACAATAGTTGACACCGATATTGCCATGCTGTATTTGACACCGACATCTTTCATGCTATATTTGGTACTGATACATGACATGCTATATGTGATATGTGACACCTGGTATTGATACTTGCCATACTATATTCGACATGTGATACCCGACCCGATACTTGTCTTGCTACCCTTATCACCTGACATTGGACGCTGATACTTGATACTTGATGTCTGTTCTTGACATACGGTATATGCTATGCTTTCATGTGGTATAAATACCTGGACCTGACATTATGACTCTTGACCAGACATTACCACCCTGATACCTGATTATATGACATATTCATGATTATCACTGTTACGGGGACATGACATGACTATTATATTATTACCATATATTTGGTACTCCTGAACTCCTGTATTCCTGTATACTTGAACCCCTGAAATAGGGAGGCTCCTGACATTACTCTTGATACTATACTCCTGTTGACCCCGTAATAGGATAACCATGAATATAAATTATTGTGAATACTCTGTGGACAAATTATAATAAATAGACAACTTACACCGGGATGGGGAAACTGATGATTACCGATATAGTCCCCATGTTTATGATGGTCTTATAGTGTCGCGCGGCCATATACTTGGATCGACCTGGAGGCCACCAGGCGTTTCCGTGGGGTGTACTGGCACCCCTACTCCCTTGCCTGCCGGTTGTACCATAAGCCCCTAGGCCTATTCCTGTGGGAGCGGTGACATCCTATTCCTGTTCGGGCGTACAATAAGTCCCGGTACCTAGCGGTACGTTCCGGCTCAGTACCGGATACTCCTGGACCGTTGTCCCGGGCATGTACGGGACCCATTCTAAGCATGGTTCGTCGATCTTCATCAGTTTCCAATAACTTACTCCTCGGTCTGTATGCTGAGGTATGTGGGATGGGACACATACCGATGTATACAAATCAGATGAGTCTTAATAACTAATAATAACCTGCTCTTGATATATGACTAGCTATACTCTTGACCTATACTGCCCATCACTTATACTTGTGCTATCTTGTTGGATTATTTGATTGCTTCCATATTGTTTCATTATTATATTGTTGTGAAGGAAAAGTCGGATTATATAAACTCAGATTACAGTGACGTGATGTATAGGGTATATATATGAGGGTTTCCTTATTTGGATTATTCCTTCGACGTACTAATCTCACTGATCGGTAATGTGAGCTTATATAACTAATTTCCTGTAGTTACTTTACTCACTGTCTTATTTCATGTTCTTACATGCTTATATCCACGATACACATTTCCTGTACACATGTATCTGTTATGCACGCCACCTGGCTTTATTGTATGTACTCGCTGGGGTTGCTAACAACCCTGGATTCTCATGTCCAGATTTTAGAGTCTGGATCGTTGGTGGCTTGGCTGTAGCAGATCAGATCAGAGTGGCGCAGCGGAAGCTCGATTATGCCGTAGTTCTTCCTCTCGGGTTTTCTCCTACTCGGCTCCCGAGGCCCCTTGCTACTTGTGAGCACATCTCTATTTTTGTACATCACTTCATGTATTATGTACTTTTGTACTTCTGGTAATGTAACATTCATGTAATGTTGTATTATTCTCTGTGATAACCATGTACTTGCGTTATTTTATGTTGGAATGTATATTACCACTGTGCTTCCGTCTCTGATTCTTGCCTGTACTAATGCTTAGCGTATATACGTGAGGGTATTTTCGACCTGCGTATATACGTCGCAGTGGCGTCTCCGTACCCTCCAGGATCGGGGCGCTACAGGTTGGCATCAGAGCCTAGGTTCTGACATCCTCAGTACAACCAGTTGGTAGATTAATAATGTATTAATCTGCAGCTGGAAAGCATGAGTCTTGAATATACATTCCAATTGCAAGTACGATGTTATCTATTCCTTCCTTGCAATTCTTTCCTTGGATCCTGAGATCCTTCTATCTTATTCCTTCCAGCTTCTTCCCAACATCCATTCGATCAACTCATATGTTTTGTATCCTGAGATTTGTAATCTTCCTTATCCTTTCAATATATTATATTATCATCATTGACTGTAATCTCTTTCATGTTCATCTCCCTCCTTATAGAAATTTCGAGGACGAAATTTTTGTTAGGTGGGTAGATTGTAGCACCCCATTCCCGGGATACGTACCCAGATACGTGTCCCAACTTTTTCGATCATGTTATAGTAATTTTCTTCTAATATTAGTTTTTAAGTTGTGATTTCTCATATTGTTAAGTATCAGATCTGGATTCTCAGATCTATTGTAAGCCCTGACCCGGACCGGGGAACCGATACCAGCCAAGAGCCCGATTTGACCTTCTAATAATCCGATTGGACCGTTTTCAGTTTCAGAGACTGTTTTCTAATATTTTAGATTTTTCATGATTTTCTGGAATTTTTTTGAAAATTTTTCTGCAAAATCTCCAAAACCGGTGTCGGTCGGCATCGCTGACTGACTCCCGGATTTTAGTTTTCAAATGGGATTGAATTTTCAAAAACGGCTTTCACAGTACATCTTAGAATATCATTTTCTAGCTAAAATCATTTTTGGGATTTTTCAAAATTTATCAAAATTTGACCGATCCTGGTGTCGGCCGGTATCGCCGGAAGATTCCAGGATTTTTATTTTGAAAACTACACTACATTTTTCGAATCCGATTTCACCAAACATCTTAGAATAATATTTGCTATTTTTGAGAATTTTTCGAAAGGATTCTGAAACAGTTGAATTTTAACCTTATTAAAATAATAATATTTATTACCGGTCTTAACTTTCCGTGCTTTTTCCTTCCCTACCCCACTACTTATACTTTCAGAAATTGTAATAAATAAAATACTTAATAATAAAAAATTTTAAACTATTTTATCTTATTTTATTTTATTTTATTTTATTAAATCCTTTTTTCCCTTTTTGACTTTTTCCTTTTCTTCCTTTTTTTCTTCTCCTTCACCCACTCCCATCTCCTCACCACCGGACACAGCAGGGCAAGGGAGAAGATCAGGGCATGGAATCAACAGTGATCAACCACTCCCATTTACTCATCTTTTTCTCTATAAACCTTACCCATTTCTTACCTTCATTTCAAAATATCAAAAATCCAAAACAAAACCAAACTCCTCTTCATCTTCAACCTCCACTCACGCACCCAACCCACGCCCGCCGCTCCACCATCACCACCACCGCCTCCGGCGCCGCCCAAGCCGCCGCCACCGCACCCCCAACACCCCACAACCCTCCTCCACTTCCATCAACCCCCAATTCAATCTCACCATCTCCAATTTAACCAAAAACCCATCATCTTCCATCTCCATTTCCTCCAAAATTCCTCCTCTCCACCACCAAATTCCTCCCCTCTAACTACTCCATCACCACCTCCTCCACCTCATCTATCTCCCCACAACCACCAAACACCACCACCACCACCACAACCACCACCACCACCATCATCACCTTCGTAAACAACAACAACAACAACAACTACAACAAAACCCTAACCTCCACCTTCCTCCTCCCCACCCGCGCGCGCGCGCACTGCTCGCCGCCGCCGCCGCCGCCGCGCCGGCCGGCCGCCGCCGGCGGTGGGGGAGCCGAACTCCCCCCTCCTCCTCCTTTCTTTTTCTTTCTTTCTTTCTTCCTTCAATTCTCTCTCTCTCTCTCTTTCATTCCCTAATAAAACAAAAGAAATTCCTCTTTCCAAAAATACCCCTTACCTTTTTCCTAAACTACAACCCTCTATTTACACCCCTACCCTCCTCATTTAAATCCTAAATTTTTTCAAAATTACACCTCTTTTCCCCCCTTTTTCTTACAAATTTCTCTCCTCTTTCTCTCTCTCTTTCTTCCCTCTAAAAATATTTATATAAATAATTATATTTATATATTTTAATATATATAGTGGGCTAAAGGTTTACTTGGACGGTTCGCTGGTTACCCGGATTTTAACCGGTATTTTACCCGGTTTCAGGCGAGTACAATTTCATTTTTGACATACCTCTATTTTATCATTATGCGAGTATTTTTAATACACTTAAAAATAAATGATCTTGCATTTTAAACCTAGAATTGATATATGGATATGTTAGCATGCTTAGCACCTGTTACCGTAAATTTAATACACGATACCATGCTATGTAAGTTAATATGTGATGTTGCACTCGGTATTTACCCGACCTTGGACATGTTATGCCTGATATGTGATTTAGGACACCGGCACTTGGCATGTTACACTAGGGATGTAATTTTTATCACCGGCACTTGATATTTACACCGGTACACAATAGTTGACACCGATATTGCCATGCTGTATTTGACACCGACATCTTTCATGCTATATTTGGTACTGATACATGACATGCTATATGTGATATGTGACACCTGGTATTGATACTTGCCATACTATATTCGACATGTGATACCCGACCCCGATACTTGTCTTGCTACCCTTATCACCTGACATTGGACGCTGATACTTGATACTTGATGTCTGTTCTTGACATACGGTATATGCTATGCTTTCATGTGGTATAAATACCTGGACCTGACATTATGACTCTTGACCAGACATTACCACCCCTGATACCTGATTATATGACATATTCATGATTATCACTGTTACGGGGACATGACATGACTATTATATTATTACCATATATTTGGTACTCCTGAACTCCTGTATTCCTGTATACTTGAACCCCTGAAATAGGGAGGCTCCTGACATTACTCTTGATACTATACTCCTGTTGACCCCGTAATAGGATAACCATGAATATAAATTATTGTGAATACTCTGTGGACAAATTATAATAAATAGACAACTTACACCGGGATGGGGGAAACTGATGATTACCGATATAGTCCCCATGTTTATGATGGTCTTATAGTGTCGCGCGGCCATATACTTGGATCGACCTGGAGGCCACCAGGCGTTTCCGTGGGGTGTACTGGCACCCCTACTCCCTTGCCTGCCGGTTGTACCATAAGCCCCTAGGCCTATTCCTGTGGGAGCGGTGACATCCTATTCCTGTTCGGGCATACAATAAGTCCCGGTACCTAGCGGTACGTTCCGGCTCAGTACCGGATACTCCTGGACCGTTGTCCCGGGCATGTACGGGACCCATTCTAAGCATGGTTCGTCGATCTTCATCAGTTTCCAATAACTTACTCCTCGGTCTGTATGCTGAGGTATGTGGGATGGGACACATACCGATGTATACAAATCAGATGAGTCTTAATAACTAATAATAACCTGCTCTTGATATATGACTAGCTATACTCTTGACCTATACTGCCCATCACTTATACTTGTGCTATCTTGTTGGATTATTTGATTGCTTCCATATTGTTTCATTATTATATTGTTGTGAAGGAAAAGTCGGATTATATAAACTCAGATTACAGTGACGTGATGTATAGGGTATATATATGAGGGTTCCTTATTTGGATTATTCCTTCGACGTACTAATCTCACTGATCGGTAATGTGAGCTTATATAACTAATTTCCTGTAGTTACTTTACTCACTGTCTTATTTCATGTTCTTACATGCTTATATCCACGATACACATTTCCTGTACACATGTATCTGTTATGCACGCCACCTGGCTTTATTGTATGTACTCGCTGGGGTTGCTAACAACCCTGGATTCTCATGTCCAGATTTTAGAGTCTGGATCGTTGGTGGCTTGGCTGTAGCAGATCAGATCAGAGTGGCGCAGCGGAAGCTCGATTATGCCGTAGTTCTTCCTCTCGGGTTTTCTCCTACTCGGCTCCCGAGGCCCCCTTGCTACTTGTGAGCACATCTCTATTTTTGTACATCACTTCATGTATTATGTACTTTTGTACTTCTTGGTAATGTAACATTCATGTAATGTTGTATTATTCTCTGTGATAACCATGTACTTGCGTTATTTTATGTTGGAATGTATATTACCACTGTGCTTCCGTCTCTGATTCTTGCCTGTACTAATGCTTAGCGTATATACGTGAGGGTATTTTCGACCTGCGTATATACGTCGCAGTGGCGTCTCCGTACCCTCCAGGATCGGGGCGCTACAGTTATTAGTTTAATGGAGGGCTAAGTTCTTGTTTCATGGCTAGCTAAGACTCACCTAGCTACTACTATCTCTTTTGGTGATTGTATACTTCAATGCTTGCATAATTCTAGTTTCTTTTGAATTCCAAGAAAGTATAGTTGTCTCCTTTGGTAATGGCTTGTTAGAACTCCACATGAATTATGTGTGCCTCTAATAAGAGCCTTGTCAAGAACAAGAGCCTTTGATGGAACATAAGGATGGATCACCAAGGATGTGTTACATGTATAACAAGATCAACTCATTTACTTCAAGCTAACTTTGTAGTTAAGCTTTGAATGTTCAAAAGAGTTTTGATTCTTCTAAACTTGCACTAATTGAGTACTAATCCTAGAGTTCCTCAATGAACATCTATTAAGAGAGCCTATGATTCAAGATGAGGCTTCAAGTTAACAACAAAGGAACACTAGTCTTCAAAAGGGAAACAACACTTGAACATGCAAGTTATCTTTAAATTGCCTATGATTCAATATGAGGCAATCTTGCAATCAACAAAGAGTTAGTAAGTAGCAATGAGGTGAAGTTAGGCTAGCCATGCATCTTCTTATCAAAAGTTTTTACAACACTTTCTTTTAGCATTCTTTTCCTTACATCACACTTCATTCTTTTAATTTCTTTTCCCACAATGCACCAATCTACCATCTCTTCTACATTTCTTGCACTTGTGTAATTAACAAAGAAGAAATCTCGTTTCCTTTTCTCACTCATACCGTAACGCTTCTAACGCTAGCTCTCCTTGTGGTTCGACTCGGTATAGCTATATGCTATAGCGAAGATTGGACAAGGTATATCAATTACATATTTGAAGTGAACAAGAACCAAAGGTTAACTCTAAACCCTATCTTTTCTACCTAATTCCTGTGCAAGAACTTCATATACCTCGTTTTTACCAATCATAATACGAGCCGGGATATTAGCCAGCTGGGCCAATATGTCAAAACGAAAGGGCGTGTTAAGCCCTGGGCCTGAAGGCTTCTTCAGGACATGGTCGAACCAGACTTCCTTCTGCTTCTCCTTTCCCTTGGTTGAAACCAAAGCAGATGCTGGTACTGTACTGATGTCGTTTGCTATTGTGTCTCGTCAGTAGCTTTCTCATACTGTTTTAAATATGATTTTTCGGATCGAGTACCCGTCGGCTGAGGTACTTTAGCTTGCGTCGTGCAAGCGTGCTTTTCCCCTTCAGAATTGCTGGGGGAAGCTGATGTGAAATTGTCATCGTCTGGTAGGATGGAGATGACATTGCAAGATTTGCCCTTTAACTTGGACTTCTTTGAATCCCACTGTACGTCTTGGACAAGGTCTGGGTGTATCCACATGATTTCCCCTGCTCCAATGTCAAGAGAACATGACCCCTATTATCTTGAGTTTTAGATGGAGGATGCTTAACTTCCAGCCATGGCACAGGGACTGGATAAGTCCCGTCAGGAACCGTGACCTTTGGGTTTTTGCCGAACTCGAGGGTCACCATCTTTCTTTTGTTCTGTCTTCAGTGTCAGGACCCTGGCGTCGATCAAGGCTTGAATTCTGTCCTTGAGGACAAAGCACTTGTCAGTAGGATGGTGAATCATCCTGTGGAAGAGACAGTATTTGGGATCATTTGTGCGTCCTATTTCATTGGGACGTCAAGCCTTCGGTAGCTTCATTTTATTCCCTTTGTAGAGTAAATGGAATATTGTGACCACCTGATCGTCTCTGAAGGAGTACTGTTTCGGAGGGAACTTAGACTCCTGATTATTAAAGCCACTCTTCTTGGCCTTCGACTGAACATTCCCTGACAATTCAACGGATATAGTTTCCTTCCCTTTGGCTTGAGAAGACTGCGCCATGTCACTACGTCCTTTATTATTCATACCCTATTTGCTTTAAGGGGTGGAGGGTTCGAACTTTTTAGCTGACTTTTCGGCTATCTCAGCTTGTTCGACCAATTCTTTCCAGGTATAGGTTTTGACAGCCCCCATGCGAACCTCTACTTGGTCTAAGAAGTTGTGCCTGCACGTCTGTAAGAGCATGGGTAATGGCATCCCTACTGGGCACATCAAAGACAAGTTCCTGAACTGCTCAATGTAGTCACGAACAAATTCGCCCTTCTTCTGCACGGTGGAGAGGAGCTTGTCCATGGTTACCTCGGTATCGTCTTTATAGAAATGAGAGAGGAATCGGGTTTTCAAGTCGATCCAGGAATTGACGGAGCCTGGAGGGAGACTTCGGAACCAGTCAAATGCTACCCCCTTTAAGGTACCAATGAATAGCCTAACCATGATAGCACATTGTCTATAACATTACCGGTCTGCGACCAGAAATAGTAGATGTGCTGCTTTGGCGAGATCTTACCATCATAGGTATGCAATGTTGGTGGTTTGAACTTTGATGGGTATGGTACTGAATCCCACTCCAGCGGGTAAGGACGGACTGTCCCTACTTTCTTTAGTTCATCCCTCTGAGTTAGAGATGCGATTGAGCTTGGATGCCTTTAAGGACTTCAGCGTCCAAAGAAGATCCTTCCTTCGACTTCTCCGTCCTTGGCTGTTCATTACTAAGATGTTCTTCCTCGTCGTGATTGCTTCTGGTATCATTATTATTTCGGTTATTGAGGAGTTAAGCGAGCATCTGTTGAATGTTGTCCAGAGCTTCTTGCTGGGTTTTGAAAGTTTGCTCCTGAGCTTCCAAACGTCGACGAAGGTCATCATTGCTATTTTCAGCCATATTGACTGACACTTTATCTATTCGCACTGAGCTGACTGTCACTGAAGAGGCATACCCACTATCTTCATCCTCTTCATCAGACCACTAGACTGATCCTCTCTTTGGTTTCGGCGAGGCTACTGCCGTTGAGGAAGATGGCTGTTCATAACTGTAGGGTATTGCAACCCTAGATCTGGTATTTCGGAAGACACCCTCTTCATGCACCAATACTTCGCCCAAGCCTGGGCTATAATCTGGATTTGGGGAGCTGTAGGGAGTGTCGTGGGACGCTTGTCTGCCCCTGTGCAGCTCTTGTCTTTTTTCGGTCATGTTAACGGATGCAGAGGGTAGGTCACGCGATATCCTCCTTTTGATATGCTTCCCCGGGGCTTGCACCGACAGTCGATCAAAAACTGATCGTTGACCTGGAGAAGTGGCGAAGATTGGTTCTAGCCAGCAATGCACTGAGTGGACTATCACCAGCTGACATCCCACTTGTTGACAACAGGAGGAAGTAGTTCGAGAAGATTCCGACTTTCGTTTGTTTGTCAAGAATTTTCGCAAGTCAGGCCCAGTTGGGCCTAAACGATCCAGCGCAGAGGCTCTTTTGGATCATGCATAGAACGATGTCCTGCTCCTTTTATCACCACAGAGGGGATTAGCACAGAATAATGCTTCAGTTTTAGCTTCGCGGCTAAGAACCTTGGGAATGTCCTTAGGTGCTGAAGCTGCATAAGCAACGCTGTCAACACTTAGAGATAATCCCTTAGCTCCGCTATGAGGCGCGAGCTTAGCGCTTGACGAACTGGGGAGCGGAGCATGCTGTGGTGCTTTATCCGTTATGCTGCTGCGAAGGCGATTAGCCCTAAATAGTGTTTTGGCCCTAAGTTCGTGGCTAAAAGCTTTGGAAGCGCTCTTGGGCGCTGAAGCTGCATAAGTAACGCTATCAGCACTTAGGGACAATCCCTTAGCTCCGCTGTGACGAGCGAGCTCAGTACTTGAAGAACTGGGGAATGAAGCATGCTATGGTACTTTGGTTCCAGCTTCGTGGCTATGAACATCGCGTGTACCCTGTGGTACAGTAAATTCGCTCATGAGGACGAGGCTGGCGCATGGCGTTACCGCTTTTGAATAGGGTGAAGGTATGGTCGTGGCTGTAACTTCGCGGCTAACAGCCTTGTTGGAGCAGGCAGGCATCTTGCCTTTTTCTTCGCAAGAGAGACGCACTTGTGGCGTAGCTACGCCTGAGGCTTTACTCAGAGCCTTCTGCTTTGGCCTCCACATCTGCTTTGGCAAGGGAGACATAGGTTCGCAGGGAACCTGACTAGCCACACGCGAGGCTGAGGGGTGTTGGCAAAATTCTGCTTTTGGTTTTTGTTCTGAAATCTTGGCCATGGAGACCTTTCTATGCTTCCGTACACGAAGCATTAGACCACCCCCAGAGAGGGCTTCTTCAAATTTTTCTTGGTCGAAGTGAACGATCAGGTTCTCGAAAGCAATAGGCTTGCATTGCAGACCTGCTTCCCTGTTGCGCCGAGGACCGCAGTAGGCTCGCAGAGAGCCTTATCTGTCTCCGCAGAGACTTGCTTTGAAGATTTAGTCATAGATGCTCTGGCTGCATTAGCTTCCTTGAATTCAGAGATAGACCTGAAGGTCTGTTCGTCGCATTGTGATACTTGATTCTCAGCAGTAGAGAAATCCTTTCCCAGCGGAGTCGCCATCTTGTTTTCCATTGATTTGCAAAAAGGAAAACTTACAAAAAAAAAAGAAAAGGGTCGAGGAGCTAAATTACAAGTAACACAAAAGATCACAAGTAGATCTTTTCGGAGATTCTGGAGAAGTGTGCCGGCAGGAGTCTGGTCAGTGCGCGACCACTTTGTCCCTTTGACGATGCGAGCGATGAGATTCCCTTCTCGCCTGGTTCGGAGAATCAGAGAACAAAAGGTTGGTAGAACCCTCTTGTTTCTTCTCAAAACTGCCTTCACTTAGGAATTCCTTCTCCCCTGGTTCTGAAAATTCCTTGGGAGGAAGGAAGGTATTAGGGTATCAGCACCCTGATTAGAGAAGCAGTTCTCTAAAGTCTCTGAATTCTTGGAAGCAAGAGAATAGATCTCTGTTTAGCCTCTCTCTCTCTGTGCGCGCGGTGCGTCCTCTCAAGAAGTTTGCCTCCGGAGGTCTTTGCCTGGTCCAGAGTCCCTTCTCCTTGTGCCCCTGGTGGACTATTTATAGGAAGAGCAGGGGTATAATTATCCTTTGAAAGTATAAAAATAGATTGAATCAAATCTGTTTAAATCTGGAAAGTAGCCTTGCTGCGAGGCTAGGATCAGCTTCTGCGAAGCTAGAAGTAACGAGTAGATCGGTCTCCTGATATGTTTTGATTCTTTTCATATAATTGGAAGATTTCCTTGATCCTCTTATTCGTTTTAGGAGAGTCAAGAGATCATGGCAAGCAACTGCCAAATTTAATCTCAGATTTGATCTTGATTGGATTTTAATCTTGATCCTGAATAGATTTGATCTCGTCCAGAGATTTAATTGGTCAAAGATTGACCATAAAAGACCCGCAGTGGCGCACCCCGTCGAGCTCGTAGCGGAGCTGGAAGGAGCATCTGGCGAAGTCAGAAGAAAGCTCTTCAGCGAAACTAGATAACATCTGTGGCGAAGTTACCGAACATCCTTCTGCGCGGTTACGTGTGGCTTCAAGCGAAGCTAACTCTCTATGGAGTTAACTGAGCATTTCAGGCGAAGTTGGATGATCTTAGCCTCTCAGGCGAGGCTATCCCTTTGGGCTCATGTGATGCTAAACGTTAGCATCTTAGACCTGCTGAGGTCTGTTTAAAGACAATCTAGGCTCATTATCTGCTTCACTGGATCAGTAGATTCAAGTTGCTTCTTTGTACCTCGGAGATGGGTGAAAACTGATCGTCAGCTTATCTGTCACTTGTCTTTTATAAATGTCAACAAGTTTAGACATTATTCAGGTCAGTCAGCTTATCTGTCACTTGTCTTTTGTAAATGTCAACAAGTTTAGATATTATTCAGGCCAGTCAGAATCTTATCTTTTTTAAAGTGTCAACAGTGCTGTGGATCACAAGAAATTGAAATCCATGTTTCGCAAGAAACATGCACCTCATATTTATGCACACATATATGGCATACACATGCTTCTCATGCCCACACACATGACACCATGTATGCTCATGTGTATATATGTACACATTGTGGACGTAAGGGCCACCCTGCAAATTTTTTTTATGATAGAATAAATCATTCAAATTTTGCAAACAAGTTTGTTTGGGTTAGAAAAGATGCTAACCCCCATGGACCCAATAGAGTATGGGTACCAAAAGCCACTCCTATTTTATTTGATGTAAGTGTGGGCTCTTGCTTGACGGAGAGTAATGGTACCTTGATGGTGGATGCATTCCGAGCTAAATGGTGACACTTTTGGATGCATCACTTTCAAGGAAAGTTTGAAGGGAGGACCACCATGGCTTGAAAATCTAGAGATATGCCCTAATGATTTTGGTAACTATCTCTAACTTCCATTTAGTTTACATGCTTTCATTATTGATTTTTAGCATATTTTAAATTTTCATGATTATTATGTTAAATGTCATGATAATTAGACTTATGATATACATATGTAGTATTTGAGATACACCCATGTTTATATGTACCATTACTTTTGTGTTCTCACTATTGTTTAACTACTATGAATATGTAGTTCTAAGATATGTGCATTTACATAATGATCATATTAGTTTTGTTTATGATTTTGCTATATGGTTTTGATTACATATTTAGATGCAGTTTTCATTAAAACTTGTGTATATACTTATACAACTAGTGACCCACATTTGATTATTATGTGTTTGTGCTATGTTGCTCATTTGTACTCATTAGATGTACTAGTATAGCCTAGTTTTGATGATTCTTACATTTTGACTTGTATTCTCTATTTTTTTGTACATGTTTTCATGATAATGTGTTTAGATTCATGCATATGTTAATTTTGTTTAAAACTTTAGATATACATGCATACCCTTGAGTCATTTGCTTTTCTTACAAATTCTATTATGGACTCATTTGTGTTTGGGATATGTATGTAAACTTTTAGTTTTAACAAAACATACATATACCTTGAAGTCTTTTTAGTTTTGATGATTTTTTGTTTTTGACAAAAGAAATTTCATATGAGCTTCATTGCTTATTTTCATGATTATACTTTCCACATGATTCTTGTACACTTACATTATTTGTGTTTACTCATTACTTTATTTTATGAGTACTTTGTTGAGCTTTATATATCTTGAGTGTCAATTTTGTGTAAAATGCATGCTTTATGAAATATATGATTTGGTTTTATGCTTTTGAAGAATCTATAACTAGTTATTTCAAATTTCTTAAACTAGTTCATATTCTTCACTTGGTAGAGTTTTCAAATATGTTAAAATTATTTTCAAATCCTATTTTTGAAAATCCCTACCCTTAAAGGGTGGTTGGATGGGCGACCATACCTTGTATGCTCAATTGAAAATCTTTTTAACATGTGCATGAATAGGATAGTAGGTATGAGTTATACACTTGATCCTCATTATATTTTCAATTGGTATCACAATTGATCTTTTTATGTTTGTATACTCATAATTGTGTTTTCTATATATGTATGCTTCAAACTTCAAATAGTATCAATTTCGATTGGTATTTACATTTTCATACATATATATGATTTGATTGTGCTTACAATATCTTTACATCTTAAAGCATAAATTATGTTTATGCTAAGCTTGATTTACTCTTTAATGTCAAATATTTTTCAAATTGGTATCTTCTACAAGCTTATGCATTATTTTTATTAGTATTTCATAAAGGGAGAAAAAATTCGTGTTTTATCTTTCAATTAGTTTTATTTTCAATTGGTATATTACTTTCATTCTTTATGATGAAAAATAATTTTTTGGTATATACTAACATTTTTAATATTGGTATCAAGAATCTTAAATTTGTATTATTCTCTATTTGGTATCTCTATTGCAAAATGATTTTAGTGTTTTGGTTTGTTTTCAATTGGTATCATGTTTCATTTTAAATTGGTATCTATATTGAAATGAGTTGTATTTACCTAAAAATTTAGTTTTTACTTTCAATTGGTATCAAAATTTACAAATATATTTTAATTGATATCAAAAACGTACAATGTTTCATTTTCTATTGGTATCAAAAATTTATAAGATATTTTCAATTGGTATCTTAAAAATTTTGTTTATTTTCAATTGGTATCATAAATTGGTATCAAAATTTATTTTAAAGAGGTTTCATAATGTTTTGATATATATTACTTATATGCAAGGAAAGCTTAACATCTTCTCTATATATAGATTCATGTTGAGTGTACTTTTCATATTGAAGTGATTGACCTCTTTTGGTATGTTGTACACATGTGTAGGGGGAGCTTTACATCTCCACTTATACATTGTATATTATGCGTTATGCGGTTAAGGTTTAGTTATATCTTTTTCATGTAATGCATGTATGCAGGGGAAGTTAACTTTACGTCTCTCCTCTTCATGATTATATATCGCATATATATCCTTATTGTTTGATTTGTTTTCGCCCCTTTATTGAAGAATTAACAAAAAGGGGGAGAAGAATTTTGAGAGTTTATATATGCTTGTTTATTTTCTTGTTTAATGCATATTGTTTTGTTTATGCGAAAAGGGGAGAAGTATTTGGAGAGTTTATTTATGTTTATTTCCTCATTTATGCATATATGTGTTGTTTGGTTTATGCATTCCATTAAATATCTATGTGTTTATTGCTATGCATGAGTTAAGGGGGAGCTTCTATGAAGCGTATCTTTAATCCATGCATATATAACTCCATGAGTTTCATCATCATAAAAAAGGGGGAGATTGTTGGCCCAAAAGCCCTTAACTCATGAATTTTGAGAGTTTATATATGCTTGTTTATTTTCTTGTTTAATGCATATTGTTTTGTTTATGCAAAAAGGGGAGAAGTATTTGGAGAGTTTATTTATGTTTATTTCCTCATTTATGCATATATGTGTTGTTTGGTTTATGCATTCCATTAAATATCTATGTGTTTATTGCTATGCATGAGTTAAGGGGGAGCTTCTATGAAGCGTATCTTTAATCCATGCATATATAACTCCATGAGTTTCATCATCATAAAAAAGGGGAGATTGTTGGCCCAAAAGCCCTTCACTCTAGTTTTGATGATGATTAACTCATGTAGTTATAGTTTACTAATAATCTTGTGTTTAAATAGTTTCAGATATTTGATCAAGATATTAGTAGGTGATTAGCTTCAACAAAGGAGTTTTGAGGCTAACATATGTTAATTCAAGAGCTCGCGCATCAAGATTGCATCTAACACTCAGTTGAAGTCAAGCTCGTTGGATCGTGTTTGGATTGAGTCAGCTTGGAGACAAGAAGACTTCGGTTTATGTTTAGTTTAGCTTGTTTAGATCTTGTGTAAAGGTAGACAGTGTTGATATGCTCAGGTTCACACACACCACACACATAAAGGTTTTAATATGTTTGGTTTTCGGTTTAACCGGTTTTGGATTTCATATCAAAAACATAGATATATATCTTATATGTATATTGGATTCTATCCATATATAACATGCTTCAAAATTGTTTCAATATCATGTTTTTGTATTGATCGGTCACTAATATCGCACATTCATTATCATATTCTTATACTTATTATAGAATAAACTCTGCTTTTTTCTAATTATTTTTTAATTTATTTGTAGGCCCATTACTAAAGGAGAGGAAGATAAATGAGCCCAAAAGCCCATCAAATTCTGATTTAAATCAAAATTAATTCGAAGTCAGTAAATCAGGGCAGATCAGGTCAGTTCAGATCGGTTGAAAATCAGTTAAAAATATATCTCTTCAAATCAATCGGTTAAAACCAATGATCAAAGGCCGTTTCGTCAAATCTAGGGGCTGAAACGAGAAATCCAAAACCAGATAAAATAATCTCTCAAAACCAGGGACTTCCACCATTTGGGTGTGGCCACCTGGCCACACCCAGGCCACGGAAATGCGGCATTTCCGCATCTTTGTTGCAACGGTTGGGGGAGCCTTTGCTCCCCCTATCTTCGTACGCCCTTTCCCGTTGGGTTTTGCCTATAAATACTGAGATTTTCAGAGCGTACATAGAACGATGATGCAGAGATAAAATTTAGTCCACTTTTTCATTCTTTTTAGTGTGGATTTTTGTTTTTCTTTTTATGTAATTTTCAGCTTTCATTTATGTAATTCAGAGGAGATCAGAGTTCCACAGGAGAATGAGAATGAAGTTTGTACTGAGAGTGACACCGGTGTAAGTTGTTCTTCTTTTCTCTTATTGTTATAAAATCGAATCTATAGTTACCTTTTTATGTACTTTGTGTTCTTTTTCTTCTTTTCTGCTTCTCTCTTTCTTGTACCAATTGCTATCCAAGTGAGTCTTATAGTATCAAAGAGCCTTAACTTTGCGAGTGCCACTGATAGCTCATGACGATGGATTTTAGTCTCAGTCTGTATCATTTCGTGCTTGTTTTTTCTTGATGATATAATGTGAAAGAGACGAGAATCAACTCTTATGGGTTATGCACTGATTGCCTCCACTTTAAGGTAACATCATCGCCAAAGATTCAAGGTAAGCTTTTGGTCAAAGGAGGTAAGTAATTATTTTAATTTCTTTCTTTTAACTTTTAGTGTAAAGTACCAACACCAAAATCTTTCAAATCTCTTTCACTCTTTCAATTTCTTTGTACATATCACTTCTATTTTCTCTACCTTCTTATTCTATCACTTTATTTCTGACTTGACTTTAACTCTATTTTTCTCTTTTCTTTTTAAGAACTAAAAGAAGAATTTTAACCATTAATTGTAGCATAAAAGAGAACTTGCTTAAAATGCTTCCATCGCTAGTCCCTCCTTGTGGATCACGACCCGCATAGCCATTTGCTATTGCGGTAGAATTTAGCACCTGCACTCTTTATTTAAAACTTCTGAAATTTTGTATTTTGTGTGCAAGTTCAAGCTCAATCAAATTTTAGCACCGTTGCTGGGGAGGGACGGTAAGTAATTCTCTTTAAAGCTTATATTTTTGGTTAACCTTCTTCTTTGTTTTTGGTGTATAAATTTAATAAGGAATTTTTACTTTAGTGGACATATAAGTGGCCCTGGACTCTGCTCAAGAAAGCAGAGCCCAGAAACCCTCAGATTTGCTACATTCCTGTGGCAATCTGAGTGAACTGCTAACCTGTATCTTCTGCAGGTTGACTGAATTGCATAGTTTAATCTCTATAGCATTTATTTCCTTATTTGACTCACTGTATATACATTTCTAACACAACAGTAAAAAGTTGATTATAAATGTTAAAAATGATTTAGACTTTGCATTTAGGCACGTGTCTATTTCATTACATTTTCTATTTACTGTTGAAGAGTGCTGGAGCCAAGGTATGTGTGCATAACATTTAGTATAAGGTTCATTCTTATATGAAATATTGCTTGAGTGTTACTTTTTTCTACATACTTGTACACTTCACTAAATTGATTTAAGGGCTTGTCCTATAAACAAGATAAGGTGGGGAAGTCATTCCCTCCCTTAGCCCACAAACAATCTCCTTACTCACTAACCCAAGCATAATTAAAACTGAGTAGACGTTGGCCCTAGGGACATCTCGAACTCAAATAGGAGACTGACCTAAGGGGAAGTTGATTTAAATCTGACTCTTACCAAATTGGTGACTAAGGTTGGAGATTAAGGGGCGAAACCCTGAAGGTTGGTGGTTTGGCTTAATTAGACCCGTCGCTTCTGCGCGGATACCTCCGACCAATCTTGCCCCTACCTGGTCATTAACTTGTGCTCAGATTCAGCAATATACCACCGTGGACAGTCTAACCAGTTAGGAGTCGTCTAGGTCTAAGGTTTACCCATACTTAGGTTAGATTTTTTTTATTTGTTTGCTTATTTGTTTGTTTTTCTTTGTTTGTATTTGACATTTCCTGTGTGATATGGCTTATAATAATAATTTTTCTAATTTTAATGGTAATCCATATTACACCCCGACCTCTTTTTCAGATATTACCAACCCGACATATCATAACTTTAACCAACCTAATGTGCCAGATTGGTCTTATCCAAATCAATATAACCCATACCCCCAATCTTATAACCATAATTTTCAAAATAATTTCAACTCTTCACAGAGTCAATGGGGATTCACCTCCCCCGAGTCTAATTTTCAACCAAATTGTCCTTCTTATCCACCTTGTCCACAATATTTTCAAGATTCATACTCAGTTCCACCAGTTCAAAATAGAAAGCCATCAATTTTGAAAATGAGTATGCGTGAGTCCAAGTAACAATCACAAAATCTGATAGACTCACAATTTCACCTCAAATTCCAAAATAAAACTTTATCTTTTCAAGTCCAATCGTAACAAAACGATGAACCAATCAACTATGAAAAGATGCTTGAAGCCATGACTCAGGCTCAAATCGCTCGTAATCATGACATAAATATGATGGTCCAAACTCTCCATTCTCACCGTTTGATCATTTTTGATGTCGCTAGCTATTCTGTCAGAGCCGAAGAATCATGTTATTTTAGAAAACAAGATTCCAATTTCAGCACAACCATTTGAACTTGCCCAAACTCAAAATTTTGAAAATGACACTGACAGTTTGGCAAGTTATCCCTTTCCTGAAATTGAACTTGAGAATAAATATGATCCTGAACCCCAACTTGATGATTCAATTTTACTTCCTGATTCGATAAGGACTACGGTATCTTCACCTGATTTCAATCTTTTTCTCGAGTCAACATTGGATCCTGTGCCAATTCATCATGAAATTGAATCGCCCAACTTTGATGAGCATCATATTAAACTTGACCAATTACATACTTTTAACAAATTGGCAAGTTCTCATTTTTATGAAATTGAACTCAATGAGAAATGTGACCTAGATTCTCAAATTTGTGATCCAGTTCAAATTCTCGAATCAATATTCACTCCTCTTTTGTTACTCGACTTGAGTAATATTTTAGAGTTAGTTTTGATTCCTACACCTGTCATTCTTGCACTTGAATCACCAATATTAAGTCACATTCCTTTGTGGGAAAATGAATGTGGACTTGAGTTTCAACTTCTTGATTTGGACCCACTTCCTGAGCCAATCTCGACTCCTGAATCTTTACTTGACTTAAGTCACTTTCTTGAGTCGGTATTAGTTCTCGTACTTTCTAAGTTCAAGTCAATCATTCCATCTTTTGCACTCCATTTTGGGACAAGGGTGTTGATAAAATTGACTCCGAAATTAATTATAAAATTTAGAAATTAGATGGGATAAAATATTTAATAAAAATTATTCATGTATATATCATTTTAGTGGGTTATATTAGAGAGATTTCTGGTGGGTTCCTCCAACTCTACGAAAATTCGATTGCACCGCATTTCGTGGACTAATCAGACCACCACCAGAACCAGCACCTTAAGGTAATATTTTCCTTCCCTTTCCTTTTTTTTCATGCATCTATGCACTAATTCATATATTGAGAATAATGCGTGAGATATGTGTGAGGAGGGTCTAACATAACTTAGGTTTTTCTTTTTTATTTAAAAAAAAGAAAAAAATTAACATTTTCTTTACTTTTAAAAACTTTTTGAAAATAGAAATAATATTTTGATATATTTTTTGTAAGAAATTAAGTCAATTTTAAGGAAGAGGAAAATCAAAATTGGGATTTCTTATACTTGGTCAAAATAAGATTATTTGTTTGATTTTTAGGGTTAGGAAGATAATTTGTCAAAGTAATTTAGTCTTGATCTTTACCTTGATGAAATATGCACACTTCATACACTTACACACTTAGGGTTCAAAAACAAAGATTCTTATGCCATAAAAAAAAATATATCTATGAAATATAAACAAATCTAATTATTGATTAACTAGGTGTTTTGGCCCAAGCAAGCCTTATTATTTATGCGAAAGATTATTAGATAAGTTTAGAAAAAAATATATATAAAAAAATCCTCTGATTAAGCTGGGTATTTGTGCCTCATAAAGCATAAGTTTTCACACCTAAAAGCGGTTCGTATAATAAAATTCTTAGTTTTGTGGCCATGTTTGCTCGAGTCCTTAAGTCTTTGGGGTGTTCTCTCATCCGATGCCCTAAGACTGTTTAGTTTGGGAGTCACCGATTAAAGGCTCGTTACATGGGTAGATTAGAAAGCCTAATAGAACTAAGGAATAATACCACCAAAAATAAAAATAAAAAATAAATAAGGCATAAGAGTTAGAGTTAAAGAACCCTTAGTCAAAATTTTCATGGTCACAAGGTGCATATGACTAAGGGTAAAGTAATATACTACATAAGAAATACAATTTGACTCCTTATTTTGATTGATAATAAATTTTTGAATAGAGCTAAGTTTAGGAATGAAAAATTCGATTTTCCTATAACTTATAGATTACTTAAATCTTAAAATAATATTTCAAATATTTTTCTTTCGAAATGTGTTCTCAAAATACTAAAATTTTTCTCTTTCTTTACGGATTTTGTGAGTGTAATCCACTGAAAACCCTCATGAAACAAAACTTGTCCTCTAGGAAAAACTTAGAGATTTAATGACTTATTGCACATGCTCAGTGCAATCGCGTGACCTATGAAAGTGGTCTAATAATTTTTTGTTTGGTTGTTTTTCTCGAGGACGAGCAAAAGATAGGTATGAGGGTGTGATTGGTCGCTAATATTGCACATTCATTATTATATTATCATCTTATTATAGAATAAACTCTGCTTTTTTCTAATTATTGTATAATTTATTTGCAAGCCCATTACTAAAGGAGAGGGAAGAGAAACGAGCCCAAATACGCATCAAATTCTGATTTAAATTAGAATTAATTCGAAGTGAGTAAATCAGGGCAGATCAGGTCGGTTCAGATCGGTTGAAAATCAGTTAAAAACATATCTCTTCAAATCAATCGGTTAAAACCAACGATCAAAGGCCTTTTCATCAAATCAAAGAGCTGAAACGAGAAATCCAGAATCGGTTAAAATAATCTCTCAAAACCAGGGACTTCCACCATTTGGGAGTGGCCACATCTGCGGCCAAAGCCGCGTTTCCGTGGCTTTGTTGCAACGGTTGGGGGAGCGTTTGCTCCCCTATCTTCGTACGCCTCTCCCCTTGGGTTTTGCCTATAAATATTGGGATTTTCAGAGCATCACAGAACGATGATGTAGAGATATAATTTAGTCCACTTTTTCATTCTTTTTAGTGTCGGTTTTTGTTTTTCTTTTTATATAATTTTCAGTTTTCATTTATATAATTCAGAGGAGATCAGAGTTTCATAGAAGAATGAGAATTAAGCTTGTACTGAGAGTGGCACCGGTGTAACTTGTTCTTCTTTTCTCTTATTGTTATAAAATTGAATATATAGTTACCTTTTTTATGTACTTTGTGTTCTTCTTCTTCTTTCTACTTCTCTCTTTCTTGTACCAATTGCTATCCAAGTGAGTCTTATAGTATCAAAGAGCCTTGCCTTTGCGAGTGTCACCGATAGCTCATGACGATAGATTTTAGTCTCAGTCTGTATCATTGCATGCTTGTTTTGTCTTGATGACATAATGTGGAAGAGACGAGAATCAACTCTTATGGGCTATGCGCTGATTGCCTCCACTTCAAGGTAACATCGTCGCCAAAGATTCAAGGTAAGCTTTGGTCAAAGGAGTTAAGTAATTATTTTTAATTTCTTTCTTTTAACTTTTTAATGTAAATTACCAACACCAAAATCTTCCAAATCTCTTTCACTCTTTCAATTTCTTTGCACATATCACTTCTATTTTCTCAACCCTCTCATTCTACCACTTTCTTCCTAACTTGACTTTAACTCCATTTTTCTCTTTTCTTTTAAGAACTAAAAGAAGAATTTTAACTATTAATTGTAGTATAAAAGAGAACTTGCTTAAAAAGCTTCCATCGCTAGTCCCTCCTTGTGGATCACGACCCGCATAGCCACTTGCTATTGCGGTATAATTGAGCACCTGCACTCTTTATTTAAAAGTTCTAAAATTTTGCATTTTTTGGTGCAGGTTCAAGTTCAATCATGTATCCATATGAGTTTTGGAGAAAATGATTTTTTATTTCAAAAATTCAAGTTTTAGAAAATACAGATTTTATGTTTAAGCCAAATTTTCATATCACAAAAATAGTTCAAATAGTTTGTAATATGTGTTGATTTTTGGTCACACATGTTTGGTATTCAAAGATCTTATAAGAACTTATTTTTGTGAAATTGATTTTATGGGATTTTATTGGAGTTAAAATACCTAAGTTTCATATCCAAATTAACTAGCCAGATCAACTGGCGGTCGACCGAGCCGGTCGTCCAGACCAGTGGTCGGTCAACCGGACCAGTGGTCGGTCAACCGGAATGGTCAACCGATGTGCACAAGGAACGTGCACATGGCCAGCCATGAAGGCCGATCGACCGCGTGGTCGACCGACTGAGAGCACCCTACTCTCGGGTGCTGGCCGGTCGACCGGGCAGTCGACCGATGGCTACGGCCGGTCGACTGGGCGGTAGACCGGAGGCACAATGGTCATAAATATGACTGTTGCGCCGGTCGACTGGGCGGTCAACCGGAAGGGCAATTTTACCCTTCCTGCTGGGCAGATTTCTTGAGGGGTTATAAATAGCCCCCTCTTGAGCTGTTTTAGACATGGTTTTTGAGAGCTAAAATTTCTATCTATTTTAGTGGTTTAGCAAGAAGTTTTTAAAGAGTTTTTTGGTTAAAAAGATTTATCTTTATTTGTTTTCAAGGGTTGGAATATTTCAAAGAAAAGAGAGTCTTTTGGGAATTGATTTTGATCTTGATTTCAATATCTATTTGGAGATTTTCTCAATTGTTTTTCTTTGTTCCAAACGCCTTGTTTTCTCACACTTTAGCTATCATATCTATCCTATCTATAGGATCTTATTTTTAGTGAGAAAATTGGTTTGTAGTTTATTGAGATCACCAAGAGTTGTAACCATTCCTTTGCTTTAGCTTTGTGCCTTTCCCTCTAAGAGTAGAGGAGGTTGTGCATTAGGTTTGTAGCTATCCCTCTAAGTGTAGAGGTGATTGTGGTTGGTTTAGCTTTGTGCCTTGTCCCTCTTAGTGAAGAGGTGATTGTGTTGGCTTTGTGCCTATCCTTTATTCAGAGGTTGATCTTGTGTGGCTTAATGCCTTGCCTCTTGTGTAGAGGTTGTTATTGTTTGAGAAAAGAGTTATGTACTCCAAGTTTGTATTACCCAAATCCTCAGTAGAGGTTCCCTGTGTGAGAAGTCTTGTGTGGATGTATTAGTGAAAATCCTTCTGTGTGAAGGCGGGGACGTAGAGTAGTGGCTCGAATCTCGAAACATATCTCAGTGTTTGCGATTGATTCATTATCTCTTAACTCTCTTTCTTTTATACCTTGCATTGCATCATATTGTTCATATCATATGCTTGGTATTGTTTGTGTGCCTCACTAGTGTTGAACCAAGAGAGCTTCATATAGTAACTCAACTCTTATTTAGAGGAATTTAGAGGAGATAGTCCAGAGCCATCACCGGGAATTCGGCTACACTTTTTGGTTACACTTAGTGTATTGTAATTAGTTTTTAATTCCACATTATTTGTCATTAGATTACCCATACACCTACTCACACCCTCTCTAGGTTTATTTTCATTAATTAGTATAATTCCCATCCTTATCCTTACCATATTCATCTTCCCCTTATCAAAATTTTGAGGATGAAATTTTTGTAAGGTGCGTAGAATATAACACCCCGTTCACAGAATACATACTTAGATACGTATTCTGATCTTCTGATCGTACTTTTTGATTTTCTTTCATATTTTATTTTGTTTTATGATTAGTTATATCATTATTGGGATTTGGATCCGGATTCCTGATTTCAGAATCAACCCGAGTCTGAACCGGGAACCTGATCCCATTGTATTGATCGATTTGACCTTTCTAGTAATCATATTTGACTGATTTCAGTTTCAACCATCATTTCCAATATTTTGAATTCTTCATGATTTTTGAAATTTTTGAATTAAATTACAAATCTTCAAAACCGGTGTTGACCATTGTCGCTGATCGATTCTCAGATTATTAATTTACAATTGAAATTAAATTTCTAGAAACTATTTTTATATTATTTCTTAAATCATATTTTTCATCTAAATGTGATTTTGTAGATTTTTCTGAATTTATCAAAATTCCACCAGATTTTGTGTCAATCGGTATTGCCGGTAGATTCGAGGATTTTCATTTGGAAATGGGATTGAATTTTTGAAATCTGATTTCACCATGTGTCTTAATATAATATTTTTTATTTTTAGAATTTTTGAAATTCATTCCAAGTTACTTCAATTTCAGGGCTTTTCTGAAGTTTTCGGTGTTTTCTCAGATTCCAGAATTTTACTCAGTTATTTTCCTTTTATTTTCTATTTTTGATTTTCCTCATTCACTCATAATTTTCTCCTCTCTTTTCTTTTCCTTCTTTTCTTTCAATTTTTTTCTCAAAATTTCTCTACCACACAATAAATATAACCACTTTTCTCTCTCCTCATTTATAATGAGTACCAGCTCGTATCGAGACTTGGACCTCAGTCCTGAGTCTGAGCTCAACTCAAACAGACGTGGGTCTGATTTTTAAGGCACAGAGATCCTCCTCTCTCCTTCATTTAATTCCCCTCTGTTCAATCACACCAATCCCATCAACTTTTCTCTCTCCTCTTTGAAACGCAACTCTGCGTTTTCCATCAATGTGGACTTCATCTCCGCATCCAGCTCAATTTGACCAGACGCGGGTTTGATTTGGGAGATCGACTCTTAAATAATGAGAAACATGTCTCATTTGTAAATAATCCCACTCCTATATATATACCATACCAAAAAAAAACCCATTTTCACCATCATCTTCCCCACCCTCTCCGCCGCCACGAACACAACCACGTCCACCACACCTTCACCAAATTCTCTACTCTAGCGAACTCTTTCATCCTAGCTCCTTTTGGCCTTCCAAACTCAACTCCGGTGAACTCCGCTTCCACCTCTTTTAACTAGAATTGCACCCCTATTGACTTGGTCATGGGCTGCCGCCAATGGCAGCTGCCCCCCTGGCCGTCGGCCACCGCCAACTGCCGGCGCCGGCCCCTGGCCCGGCCCCAGACTGTCGGCATCCCCCTCCTCTTCTTTCTCCTCCCTTCTCTTCACTTTCCTTTTTCTTTCTTTCTTTCTTCTTTTCTTTCTTTCTTCCTTTCTTTCTCTTTCAGTTCCCTGCTCTGCATTCTCACTCACTCACTCTCGTTCTCTCTCCCTATATCTCTCTCTTAATCTCTCATGCACTCTCCCCCCTGTCTCTCCATCTATCTCTTGATTCTCTCTTTCTATCCCGTATTCTCTCTATCTCCTTGTCTCTTACTCTCCTCATCGATTCTCTCTCTCGCATTGGTTACTGAACGCGGGACTTACCCTTGCGTTCAAAAACCCGCGACTTAAACACGATATTTGCATTTTAGCCTTGTAACGCGAGGCTCGACCTTCGCGTAACGCGATGTTCACGTTCTTGATATCTGTATAACGCGATCCCCGCGTTTACGACCTATGTGTCCGCGAATCCCGTGACCCCGCGTCCCCTCTCTCTTGAATCCTTCTCACTCCTCCTCCATATATATATGTGTGTGTGTATATATATATATATATAATTTTAAATAATTGAACACATTCACGCATTGGTTACTAGGATTCCAGAGATCGGGAATTTCACGGTATTTTTCGTATTAGGCGAGTGTTCTCATTTTTATGGATATCCCGCTTTGACGGGCGTTTTACTGTATTTTATGGGATTTTGTATTGGGTGATGTATTTGTGCAGTGTATTTGTGCAGTGTGATGTATCTGTATTCTGTGGACTGATGCTTGAAATAGTGTAGACCATATTCTTTATTTGTGCTGTTTGGTACTAACATTTTCTGCAGGTATTCTTGCCTTCAGGCCTAGCCTCCGGGCTTAACCTCTTTAAGGCTTATTAAAGTCCTCTAGACTTTTTAGGTACGCCTGAAAAAATAGTTCAACGCTCTGCGTTTTACCACTAAACACGCTTAGATGGAACTCTGTCGGACTTTACACTCGCTTCTTAAGCCGAGTCGTTCCCGAATTCCACCAGGCGCTTTAGTGATTAAACACTGTTCGTTGACCTTGGCCCCAACACTGTTTCGACCCGCTTGGATGCTTTCTTGCTTACTTGCCTGTTTACCTGCTTGATGATTTAACTATCCTTTTCTCGATGGTTGTGAAGAGTTTGAAACCTTTACTTGAACTGTTTTCCAAAATCGTATGCTTTTCGGTATTCGTACCGATCTCCTGTGTCGGTACTATTTTCCTGTATTTGTATTAATATCCAGTATCGATACTACTTTCTTAGATTTGCACCGATCCTCTGTACCGATACCGTTTTCTTGCATTATGATATATGATAGTGATATTTATTGTAATTATTACTTGACATGCCATTACTTGATACCTGACTCCTGCATGCTATCACCTGTCACTTGTTTGATATCACTTATCACTTGCCACCTGATAACTAACTGCTTGACCTATAATTACCACACTTATGAGAATCCTGTCTTGATATCCTGTATTATATACAGTGACCTGAATATATAGTACTTATGTATTCCTGTAACTTCCTGAGCCTGTCCTGTTCCTGCCATTTCCGTAAATTGATAATTACATAATAAACAATAAAAAGGACAACGTATATCGGGTAAAGGGGAAATTGATAGACTTCAAGTGGCAAATATGTTTACAATGGTATTAGATATGTTGTGCAACTCAAACTTCCGATTCTACCTGAGGGCCTCCATGTGTTCCGAGGGGAGCGTTGACTTCCTACCTCATGTTACATTCCTGAATTAGCATAATATAAGACTCGCCTCCTGTTTTCCTGGCGGCAGGTTCTGGGTCAGCTCTGGAACATCCTCAGTCGTGGTCCCGGGTATGTATGAGACCCACTATAAACATAACCCATTGTTTTATCATCAGTTTCCAATAGCAAACTCGGCTTACTCATATATGGACGTATGTGTGTTGGGATGCTAGGGCACATACCTAGATATATGGGTACGATGAGTAATAATAATAAGACGCTAATCAATCATGCTATTTTGCAATTCGGGTTGTGTATACTCGGATTACGATGAAGGGAGGTATATAATATATAGATGAGGGTTTTCTTGTTTGGATTATTTCTTCTACGTACTTGTCTCAGGAAGCCGTAATCTGGGTTATACTGCTAGTTTTGCCGTATTTGCTTTCATCGGATTTTTATTCAGATTTTGATTTTTCTACTCTTATTATATATTATATATTCCTGACTTTACCACCTGTGTGCTACTCAAATCTTCTGCTATTCTCTATTGTACACAACCTGCCTCTTGCCTGATAGTATACTTGTATTACTGTGCCTAATTTGTTAACTTGTTTATTCTTGGTTTATGCGGATACTTGTTACCGTATAATTTTCTGATGATTTATACTATTCTATTTAGCTGTTATTGTGGACAGCTCAGGTTGTGCATACTCAGTCGAAGGAGACATAAGGTATATGGTATATAGATAAGTGTTTCTTTGTTTGGATTATCCCTTCGAGATATCAATCTCATGAAACTATCTACTAAGCCCGTACAACTAGTTTTGTCACATCTGTTTATCCCATCATTTGATGCCTTATTCATGTTCGGGTGTGTGCTCATGATACGATTTTCAATACATTTTCTTTTAATTTGAATTTATCGATACACACGTGTTTATACCTGTACACCATTTGGCATTCACCATACCACTCGTTGGGGGATTTTGACTCCCCTGGATTCTCATGTCCAGATCTCGGAGCTTAGTGCTTATGGATTCTTCCAGTTGCTGATCAGAGATGCGCAGTGAAGCGTGGATCATCGGCTGATCGTCTGAGGCTTCATCCTTCTGGGTCCCCCTGCTCGGTTCTCGAGTTTTTCCTTTGTGACTCGTGAGCGCCTTTTGTATAGTTTATTATTGTATATCTCTTTATATTCTCGCATTTTGCGCCTATTAGTGATGTAATATTCTTTTAATATTGTGTCACATCTCGTGATAACTTTGTAATTGTGCTCATATGTTAGAATGCATAATGCACCACGTACTTCCGCACTCTGATTCTTACTTGTACTGATGTTTAGCGTACATATGTAAGGATATTTCTGACCTACGTATATACGTAACAGTAATGTCTCCATACCCGCGGGATCGGGGCATTACAACTGATGAATGAACCTGAAGTTAAGGAGATGCAAAGCGATAGGCACATCAAAATTCTAAGGCGACCCAGACGACATCCCCTTGTACAAAGACAACTCCGATAACGAAGCAGACTCGCCTCATTACAAAACAAAAATTCAATGGAGAAAGAACGAAGAGCCCCCTGACATCAGAACTCTGATGAATTGGTCCACAGGCGGATCCAAGAGGAGAAGCCGTAGTTCCATAGCGGATCAACAGTAGCACCTACCAAAATCTCCAATTCCACTCTCTCTGAAAAGATCCTAGAGTGCGAGTTCTCGAGGAAGATCTTAACTCTAACCTTTAACTGCTACTCTGGAGTGAGCGACCCAGTTCAGCACATCAGACACTTTCGGGATAATATGATAGTTCACTCCCGCAACGACGCCATTATGTGTCTAATCTTTCTATTCAGCCTAAAAGCTGTGGCCTCAAATTGGTTCACTTCTTTCCACCACATTCTCTCCATAACTTTGAGATGATAATCGAGGCGTTCATCACTCAATATGCCTTCTGTGAGAATCCAAGAAAAACAACCACCACCTCCTCTCTGTCAAAATAAGGCAGGGTGAGAGCCTCAAGTCCTTTATTGGCTACTTTCAGAGCCAGGTGGCGAAAGTTTCCAATTGCAGTAAGGATATCTCTATACTCGCATTCATCAGCGGGCTATAAGTTTCTCACCCCTATATAAACATCTGTTGAAGCATAATGTCACTCGAATGAGTGAAGTCCTATCCTAAACCCAGCCTTATATTCAGTTGGAGAAGGCTATGAATAGTTATGTCAACCACTCTCTCTAGCGTGACAACGGCAGAGAAAAGACAAATTCGCATCACGAGACTCTGACTTATGCCAGTAACTAGAATCAGGGGCAACCTGCCATCAAGAAGCATGCATTCCCGACTGTCTCTCCGAATCCACTCCAAGTGTTCAAAGTGAAAAAAACACTTCACTCCGCTGAGGTTCCCTGTCAACAATGTCTTCATTGTATCAAGGACCAGCCTTGCGTAAGACGCTCAAAGATGATCCAACACAACCTTACACTCCCCAGAGCGGAAGATTACTATTCTTATCATGATAATAAAGGACACAAGACTGCCCACTACAGAAGTCTTCAATGGTACCTGAAAAAACTTGTCTATCAAGGCTTTCTCAAAGAGGACAAACTTACCCTAGAGCAGTTCCCGACGCAGGATAGCTAAGCACTGTGCCTACCCAACAAAAACATATGATCACCAAGAACAAGGCGACTGAGTGATTTTTTTTCCTCCAATGAAGACAGAGGATTACTCCTCTGATAATATCCTTGCGTATCAATTAAATTTCATGTATTATTTCTTAAATTATTGAATAAAATTAAACTTTTACTACTAACTGTTTCCATGCCAACCCGCTGATGGGAGTATCCCCATCAGATCCCCAGATGCTTGTACATCCCGTTTATGGGAGTGCCCTCCAATCGGAGAAGACAATGCAAGCACCAGCCTACGGGCTCCCTTTCGATTAGCCTACGGGCAATCGACCTCTGTTGTGGGAGTTTCCCCACTCAAAGTCACTGCCTCACTGATGAGAATGTCCCCAATCAGGATCCCTGACACTTTTACGTCTTGATGTAGGAATGTTCTTCTACTCGGACGCAGCAACACAAACACCAGCCTAAGGCTCCTTATTGATTAGCTCACGGGCAGACGAAACCCTACGCTATGGGAATGTCTCCTGCTTGGAGTCACTACTCAGATATAGGAATTTTTCCCTCTCAGAGCCCTATCGAGTTTGAAGATACTGTGATGGGATTATCCCCACTCAGAGATAACATCGCAAAATCACCATGACATTCCATACCCAATCAACCATGCCGAAGACAGAAAATCATTATTCCAGAGAGGCACATTCCAAAAACCAATAGTAAATCAAGCCAAATAAGACTCAAACATAAGCCAATTTTATTCCAATTATATTTATTACATTGTGTTACATTTTATAAGAGTAATACAAGATATTCTAATATATTTCTATGTTTACATTTTTGAAAATAAATGCAGTAGATCCGAATCCAGATCATCGTTCCACTCCCAACGTTTGTATGTCCCATTGTGGGAGTGTCCCCCACTTGGAGATGTGTAACACTCCATTCCCAGAATACGGCCTTATATACATATTCTGATTTTTCGATTGTATTCTTTGATTTATCTTTCTGTATTTGTTTTTATTTTATGATTATTTATATCATTACTTGGTATCGGATCCAGATTTTAGATCAGAGTCAACCCTAGTCTGAACCGGGGACCCGATCCTAGTGTACTGATCGATTTGACTTTTCTAGTAATCAAATTTGACCAATTTCAGAATATCTTAGAATTTTCATGATTTTTTGGAACTTACTGAGTTAAATTGCAAAATCTTCAAAATCAGTATCGACCAGTGCCGCCATCGATTCTCAGATTTTTAATTTACAAATAGAGTTGAATGTCTAAAATCCTCTCTCACATTATTTGTCAGGATAACGTTTTCTATCTAAACATGTTATGGGGATTTTTCTGAATTTATCAAAATTCGACTGGATTTGGTGTCGACGGTGTCGCTGGTAGATTCCAGGATTTTTATTTTAAAAACGGGATTGAATTTCTAAAATTTGATTTCACCATGAACTTTAAAATAATATTCTCTATTTTAAGAATTTTTGGAGGCTTTTCCAGAGTTACTTCATTTTTTTGGTTTTTCTGGTGTTTTCGGGTTTCCTTGATTCCAAAGTTTTATCTAGATATTTCTCGTCTCTTTTTCTCCTTTCCAATTTGTCTCCTCCACCCATTTTCTTTCTTTCCTTTTCTTTTTCTTTTTTTTTTCCTTTTCTCAATTTTCCTCCACCACTTAATTTTCCCAAAATATCTCCTTTTCCCTACTTATTCTCTCTCCTCCCTTTCTCTCTCCACCCAGACGCGCATTCAGTGCTGGACCCGAGCGCGAGTCTCCTTTAGCACCCGAACCCGCTGGTGAACACATCTCCCCCTTAAATTCTCTCTAGTCTCTCTCCTTCTTAATATCTAATTCACTCTCTTTCTCTCTAATCTCTCTCCACTATATTTCGTTTCCTTCCTCCAGTGACCAATGCCACCGACGCCTCTCCACTTGGCCGGTAACCATGGCCGGCGCGACCCCTCGGTGGCCTCTCCACATCTCCCCCAAGCTCATCCTCCATCTCCAACTACACCATCTCCATCTTCTTCAAGATCCACCATCACTACCCACTTCTTCTCTTAAATTCCTCCAACATCACCACCTTCCTCCCAACTTTGGCGACCCCATGGTCGGCGACCAACCCCGGCGGCCAACCCCGGCGGCCACCCCCACCCCCTCTCCATCTCCATCTCCCCCAATCCCACCACCTCCTTTAATCTCACTAAAAACCCACCTCCACCTCCATCTCCATCTTCTTCAAAATCAACCACCACTGCCATCTTCTCTACTCCAAATCCCACCACCACAACTATCAATTCCTTCCTTTTCTTCTTCCCACTTCTCAATTTCATCTCCTCCTCCACCAAATCAATCACCACCTTCAAACCCCACGACCCAAAATCACCTCCAACTCAACACCCCTCTAACACCTCCCCTATCCTTCTTGGAGTGGCACGTGCCACCCCAGACCACCAGTGGCCGGCACGCGGCCGATGACGTACCTTCGGCCTCCTGGCCCATGGCCAGGCTGTAGGCCTCTCCCCTGTGCGGGGACTGCTTCTTTTTCTTACTCTATCTCCTTTTATGCTCTCTCATCTCTTTCTCTCTAGCTCTCTCTCCCCTCCCACACTATTTCTTTCTCCCTTTCCTGGCTATGAGTCAGGTTATGGCTAGCCCAACAATGGCCTGTCCCTCTCTCCTATTCTCTCTCTCCTGTCACTCTCTCTCCTCTCTCTTATTTTCTCTCTCTAAAAAATAATAATATATATTTATATCATTTAATATGATTGGTGGCGTGTGCACGTGTTTCGGGATTTAGGGATTTGCGATGATTTTTCAAAGATTTCTACTGGTTTTCCCTGCTTCGACGGGTTGATGTAATTTACTTATGTAAATTGTGGAATTGGTGTATTTGTGGTATTGTGTTTGTATCATTGTTTTAGTGGATTTGTAACAGTATTGTAAACTGTGATTGATACCAGTGTGATATGTGTATCGTAATGGAGTTGTACCAATGGGACGAATGTGTGTAATAGTGTAGTTTAAATTCTTGCTCATATATGTGTGTGTGTGTGTGTGTGTGTGTGTGTGTGTGTGTGTGTGTGTGTATTATATATATATGTATGCTGTGATATCTACTTATATATATATATGCTGTGTGTGTGTATATATATGCTATGATAGCTACTCATATATATATATATATATATATATGCTGTGATATCTACTCTATAACCATGCGTAGCAGACCCTTCATGGTTGTTAGCCTCCGGGCTTAACCGCTTTGCGGTTCTATATCAGCTTTTGGGCTAAACCCCCTGGGTTTTCTAGCTTCGTTGGGAGCCTATGTAAGTTATGTGACTGTGGAATTAGCCTATTGGATACCTTATTAAGCACGACTTATTATGCTCTCGCTTTGCTCAAACCCCTGGGTTTTACTAAGTACACCGTGTGGTTACAAGCCTAGCTATAGGCTGTCTAAAAATCATTAAAAGACAAGTCATCAAAAAGCAGAACTCCAGACGCAGGGCTAATCTCAGCATCACTGTAGCAGCAAGACGCAAAGGTCGAAACCCGCGTCTCAGTATCACTGCAGCAGCAAGATGCGAGGGTCGAAAGCCGCGTCTCAACATCACTGCAGCACCAAGACGCGAGGATCGAAACCCGCGTCTTAGTTATAACTGCCCTTGTTATAGGGTCAATCACTGCCCACATAAGGAGGAAGTTAACCGCCGATTGTGGAGTGTTTTTAGGGGGCACGTTCGCCTCTGATACCTCTATAAATAGCCTTGCTTGCTATTGAGAAGGGGTCAGTCGGTCAGATAATTCTAGGAGAAGAATTTGACTTGTGAGCTTCCACAGAAAAGGAAAGAGAGTTCAACTCTTCAAACAACTTGCTGCGCACAAGCCAATCTTTGCATACAATCTCTTTGAGATTCCTGGTCAATCAGGAGCCTGTGTCACTCCATCGACCATCCAAAGAGAAGATCCCCAAGAGTTCTTGACGTTCACTCGGTCAACAGAAAACAAGATTCACTTTCCACTGTCACCTGAAGAACCCAACATTAAACAAAGGGGAGATTCAAGCGGGAACATCTTCCCTCTCTTGTAATCGGAGTGTAAACCATTGTAATCTTTCAATTGATTCAAGGAAATTTTACAAGGAACCCTATTCTCCCGTCAAACAAGAGATGGAGACTCCGCTGGGGACTACTTTCTCTACTGACGAGCAAGTGGTGGCGCAAGGTGACGTCATCCACATGGGGAAAACGGTCGAATCACTCGTTGTGGAATTTGACCAAGCAAAGTATGAAGAGTTCCTCTCTTCTAACTCTAAGAGCCCAAAAGTCCGGGCCTACTGCAGGGTCTCTACGGGGATTTGCCCCGAAGTCCGCTCTGAGATTCTCTCAGATGCGGCTGCTGTGAAGGATGTCGTGGCTAATCGCGTCATCCGTAATGCTCGCATCAACGTCTCTCAGGAGACCCGTGTTAATAACCTTCCTGATGTCCAGCACCAGGTCATCGGGTGTTCCCTTCAACCTCCATGACGTAACTGGAACGCTGAACGGTGGCAGAGAAGGCGTGCGCGTCAACTACAAGTTGATTGTCCAACAGAGGTAGGACGCGAGGTCCAGACCAGCGTCTCTTCTGTACCACATCCGACACGTGAAGTCCGCGTTTGGCAGCCCAAACGTGAGGTTCATCAGGATGGCTCTTCTGAAGCCCTACTCCCAACGTGAAGCTCGCGCACCTTGTCAAGCACAAGAAGCATGCGTCTCTAGGCACGGGGCCCATCAGCCCTGCGTTCCTCAAGCGTCTCTGTTCAGACGCAATAATCAGCAACACATGAGCCGTGTCTCTTATCAGCAGAGACGCTAGACTCGCGTTCCGAAGCAACGACGCAAGACTGTGTCTCCGAACCTTGTGACTCAGCTATGAGACGCCGTCAATATTGCGAGGCTAATCTCTTCGATCCCCCTCCCACGGATCTAAGGTATTATTTGACAAGGAAAATAAGTGCTAATCGAATCACTTCATCATGTTGCTGCGAACGGCTTATCACAATGCTCTCTGGATGCCATTGCAGTTCAGGTGTAAACTAGCAGTCTCTAATTAGACAGCTGACCCTGATTCCTCGATCAGTTAAAAGAATCGTTCTCACAATAGGAGGATTTTCTCTGACGCTGAATACCCTGAGCTCACTGCAAACATGACGAGCAGGAGTAGGGGAAAGCAACCTGCGTACAACTCCGACGAGTCAGACACAGAACCGGAAGGAGTGTACTGATATACTCGCACTCGGACTGAGGCAATCCCCCAGATTGACTACAATGCCCTGGCTCGGGGCATTGAGGTAGATGACTCGCATTCCGCTATTGCAGAGTCAAAGGCTTCAAACTCTTCTATAGAGAAAGAGGCTTTTATATATATGACAAGCACTCTTGAGGAGACAGCTAGGTGCTTGGAGCAGCAAGCCTAGGTCCAGAGGGAACAATTCGAGATGATTCGTGCTCAACAAGAGTCTATCGATTCCTTTAAGCAGATGCTAGTACAGTTGCTTGAAGACAAGAGGAAGTCAACCGACAAAGCCTCCTCTAAAAAGTCTAAAGGCAAACGAAAAGAGAGAGAAAGCTCATCTTCTGTACATATAAAGGAGAAAGAGCAGCCTACTTCTGGTTCGTCTAAATCCTCGTCGCAAGAAAAAGATGACCAAGACCAGGGAATGGTTCATTCTAGAAGAATGAATCAATTGGAGCAACGGCTTGAGGCCCTTACCAACCAGAAAGACCTGCAAGAAGCTGGAGTGGTTTGGTCATATCCGACTGAGTGGGACCTTGTTCCATACCCTCCCAAGTTCAAGGCTCCGACCCTCCAAGCTTTTGATGGGAAAGATTCACCGAACCAACACATCTACTACTTTAAGTCTCAGACAGGGAATGTGGTAGATAACGATGCCATCCTGGCACGTTTGTTCATCGGCACCCTAAAGGGGCTTGCCTTTGGATGGTTCATGAAGCTCCCAGAAGGCTCCATTAAGAATTGGGGCGATTTGGAGAAGCTCTTCCTAACGCGCTTCTTTGAAGATGATTCAGAGGTTACCATGCCTACTCTTTTGGCCACCAAGCAGTGAAAGGGAGAATCTGTCAAATCATTCGTAGAAAGATTTCAGAACGTAGCACTCCGATGTCCAAGCGGTATGACCCAGGTCACCCTGGTGGAAACATGCCGCTACAATCTACAAACTTCGCTCCTCGCCAAATAGGAGTTGCCGAAAGTCGCACCTGAAAACAATTGATCCAACAAGGTGAACAGGCTGAAGAAATTGTTGCCCGAGTTAGGACAGAAGAAAATAAATCCAGACATGAGAGGTTGATAAGGCGTGTGCCAGACACATCCCTCCAAGCGAAAAGGAAGGATAACTTGGCGACAGAGACCAAGTCCCCTGCCAAACCTCAATCGGTCAAGCGAAGTGGTTCTTCAAGCCAACCATGCGCCAACAAGCAGTATTCCTTCAAGGACGAGCATGTCGACTCGCTCTTCAAGTTACTTAACAAGAGCAATAGACTGAAGCTTCCTGAAGCTAGGCGCCCTGAAGAAGTCGATAAAACTAATAGTCCCAACTACTGCTTGTATCATAGGATGCTGGGACACCCCACCAAGAGCTGTTATGTCTTCAAGGACATCCTTCAGGCTCTGATTGACGCAGAGGTATTAAAACTCCGTCCAGAGCAGAAAAAGGTGACAGCCAATATGACGTCATTTCTCCAGTTTGGAAGACAACCTCCAACATCCTCTGGAGTAGTTCCTGGCCCAAGAGGGGAGCTAAGGATGGTCAACATAGACCCTCACCAGCAGCAGAAGAAGGGCCTTGTACCTGTTCCCACACTTCGGGGAGAAGTCATGTGGGTTCATCCCGACCTTGTGGACGGCCAGCAATGGACCACTGTGACTAGCAGAAAGTCCAAAGGCAAAGCTAAAGCTTTATCCTGTAATGTGGTATGTGCCTCTTTTTGGGAAGCGGAGACTGATGTTCTCTCGCTGACTAATTCAGAAGAGGAAACAATAGCTCTGGCCACAGAACCCAACCAACTTGTGGCAGAAACCCGTTCGGGTCAGTCATATTTGAAAAAGTATGACGAAATGGCAGAAACTCCCCCAAAACCCGCTACAAAGTTAGCCAAGCCCTCCACAAAACAACCTGCGAAGAGACAGAAAGAGCTTCAGTTTTCCAAAGTTTTCTCGAAAGACATCGCGGAAGGATCCACAACACCTTACCACTTTGATGTCCTGACTCAATGGGCGAATATCCCTACCCGAATTACTCTTTATGAGCTCCTCAGGCTATCGAAGTCAACCAGAGAAGCATTACAAGAGGCCCTAGCTAATGCTGAGGTTTTCATGATCCAAGTGCCGATTGGACCACAGGAGGAAGATATAGAGGATTGCCTCCAAGCTTCCCAAAATGCTCCCTGCATAACTTTCACGGCAAATGATATGCAGGTTAAAAGGAAACATGATCGACACCTATACTTCACAGGGTACATCGGATCATCTGAAGTAAGCCGTATTCAGGTAGATCCAGGGTCCGCACTGAGCATTATGCCTCGCTGGGTCATGCAACATTTAGGGATTCCTACCCACTGTTTGAGCGCTACCCAGACTACCATTTATGGGTTCAATGCCAATGGTACCTGTCCAATGGGGAAGATCAAGCTCAAATGCTAGATCGAGAATTTAAGGTCGGAGGTGACATGCTACGTGATCGATGCTGACACTTCCTACAATTTGCTGCTGGGACAACCATGGATTCATCATAATTTTATCATTCCCTCCACCCTCCACCAAGTCATGAAATACATTGACGGGAGTGGAAAGGTTCGAACGTTGATTGCCGAAAGACATCCGTTCAAGGGAGTCGAGAATTATTTCACAGATTCTCTCCTGTATCAGGACTCTGTGGAAACAGATGAAATCCCATAACCAGCGGAGCCAGACTCTGGTAATGAAGCCGACACCGAGCCAGAAAAAGAAGAGTGCATGTGGAAACTAGATCCACTTGTAACGAGCATTAATAAGCTGGATGTTGATAACACCGCCAATGATGTAGGTGTTGGATCGTTGAGATAAGGACTAATTGCGGAATTATCTCTTGTAGGCAACTATAGATCTGAAATAACTCAAGTCAACACAAATCTAAAACTAGAAGGATTAGCGTTAAGTAAATAAACAAAATAAATAACTTGCATGTAAAGGAAAACAAATCTCATAAATTGACAAACGCAAACAAAGAGATTTATCCTGGTTCGGTCCTTGTGACCTACATCCAGTCCCCAAGCCACCCGCTTGAGATTTTCCTTTAACCTTGATCTTGCCACCCAAAATCAATACAACATGTACACCACTTGTCGAATTCCCTTCGCCAAATGTGTACACCTTCTCTTCCACCAAGAGAACACCTTTTACCTTTGTACAACTGCCACTTCAACCAAGAAGCCTCCCGTGTACAATGGACACCTTGTACAACTGCCTCTTCAACTAAGAAGCCTCCCGTGTACAATGAACACTTTGAGAATTACAACTCTTTTCCTATAGCCTTGATATTGAATGTGTATGTGGACAAGTACAGTATAGGAAACAAAAACTTCACAGAACTTCACAGTAGGAATTGGCTTTTTAGTGAAGAACTGAAGTTAGAAATCAGTTTTCAGGTTTTCAGAACTTTTTTTTGGCTTTGGAAAACTGAACAAAAATCTTATTATTTGGCCTTTGGATTAACTACCCCTTATATAGCTGAAGACTAGGGTAAGTTAGGGTGGTTACAGGAGCAATTCAAACCATTAGGACGTTGGAATTCGTTGCCCAAAAGACCAGATAACAGAAACTGTCCAACAGTCAGAACTGCCTATTAGTTGACTTGCCCATAGAGTTAGTCGACTAACCTAGGCAAAATTCCTTCTATTAGTCGACTAGGTTTAGCTATTAGTCGACTAGGTCAGTGGCCGTTGGAAGAACAGTTTCAGAATAACTACTTCAAGTCGACTGCAACTACCTGATAGTCGACTTGACCAGTTATTAGTCGACTTAGGAACAAGGGTTAGTCGACTAGAAAAATGTATTAGTCGACTATAGTTGACTGTTGATCGACTAATACAGAAACAGAGAGTTGGGCTGTTTCAGGACACAGGATTAGTCGACTTATGATTTGGGTCAAGTCGACTACAAACTTGATTAGTCGACTATAAGGTTTTGTAAGTCGACTAACAAGGCTGTGATATGAGTGTTTGTGACAAGGCTTTTACATGCTATTCCACATATACAACCCACACTCTATCAACTCTTCTTGGCACAACTTGATCATGTTGGACTCTTGATTCGTCATGTGTAGAGCTCCAAATGAATTTGATCTTCACGAACGTCTTCATCGAAATAGGTTCCAACATTCTCCCCCTTTTTGATGACGACGTTTTGTGTGCACAAGTCCTCCCCCTGCAGAAAATATGTTATCTTTTCCTCCCCCTGCAGAAATGGGTTATAACAGATAGAGAAATATTTTGTTCTCCCCCTGCAAAAAATATATAAGTATATATATACATAGTTGTTCTTTATCAATTTTTATATGGTACCTGCAAGATAAACGTTAGATGGTACCAAACATAAAAGATCATATCTAACCTTTAGGACTCCAAATCCATTTAGAATTTGGTTTCCACCTGTTAGTATATACATAATTGCAAGAATCACATATATCATGCATGTATGAAGCAATATATGTATTTTTATCATAAACATTTAAGTTTTTAGGAATCCATATAAACTTACTTTTCTTAGTCTTTCTTTTTACAAAAGAACTATATGGATTACTATAACATGAAGATTTTGCAACAAATCAAATACCATGATTATCATGTGACAATTTCTGAAAAGATAATAAAGCATTCAAATTTTCTTTTCCTTTATTAAACTTAGTCACATTTTGTAAAAGATCTTCATATTTATTTTTGAAAACTAACATGTCTTTATCCAATATAGAAATCCTTTCATTCAAAGACTTAGTTTCCTTTTTCAGAAAAATGTTCTCTTTTATAAATTTCTCATTTTCAATTTTCAAAGATGATATGACTTTTTCAAACTCATCTTGTTGTTGAGAATTTATAGATGAACATTGTAATGCATAACATGAATTTTCCTTTAAAAGTTTCTCATTTTCTTTTGACAAAACTTTGTTTTTTAGTTTTTCATTTTTCAGATCAAGAAATAATTCATGGAAAGCATCAGAGAGTTCAGAATATGATACCTCATCATCTTCAAGTGCCATGTAACATAGGTTGACACGTTCAGTGGATTCTTCTTCATCAGATGAAGATGAATCACTGTATTCTGATGATGCTTCGTAGTTCTTCTTCTTTCTGAATTCTTACTCTTGTACTTATCTTTCTTCTTGAGCAAAGGGCAATCCATCTTCATATGTCCTAGTTTATCACAATTAAAACACTTGAATTTACCTTGCTTAAGAAATTTCCTGAACTTCTTTGAGAGCATTGCCATCTCCTCTTCGTCATCATTGTCCGTGTCAGAAGATGCATGGAAGGCGAGTTCTTTCTTCTTTGAACGGTGTTGTCATTCGTCCTTCTTCCTTTCTTCTAACTGCACTTCATATGCCATTAGATTACCGATTAGGTTTTCTAATGTCATAGTTGAGAGATCATTCGCCTCTTCAATGGCGGTTGTCTTCTTCTCCTATTCTGGTGTGAGTGCATGAAGGATCTTTCGAACTCTTTCAACTTGGGTGTAGTTCTTTCCAAGGATGCAAGAGTATTGGTGATGTCGGTGAATCTTGTAACCATTTCGGATATGGTTTCATTCTCCTCCATTTTAAATAACTCAAACCTGTGGACAAGAACAGATATTTTAGATTCCTTAACTTTACTAGTGCCTTCGTGTGTTACCTGAAGAGTATGCCAAATTTGATGTGCAGAAGTTGCTGTTGATACTTGGTTGAACTCTTCTTTGGTAAGGGCACAGAATAGAGCATTCATTGCTTTGGCATCAAGGTTCGCGTTCTTCTTTTGATCTTCACTCCAAGCGTTGTAATTGGTTGTGGGCTTGGTGTACGATGCTTCTACGATGTTCCAAAGGTCGTAGTTGAGTGACTGCAAGTATATCTTCATTCTACACTTCCAATAGTTGTAGTTGGTTCCGTCAAATAGCGGTGGACGCTGTGTAGAATGCCCTTCTTTGAATTGGGATGATGAGAACTCCGTTGCCGTCCTTGTTGTTGACGAGGTATGCAGGGCTCTGATACCAAATGTAGGATCAGAGCGTGTACGCCGGTTGTTGTTGCCTTGAATTGATGAACTTGGCTCTCCCCGGCTCTGATACCAAATGTTGGATCGTTGAGATAAGGACTAATTGCGGAATTATCTCTTGTAGGCAACTATAGATCTGAAATAACTCAAGTCAACACAAATCTAAAACTAGAAGGATTAGCGTTAAGTAAATAAACAAAATAAATAAGTTGCATGTAAAGGAAAACAAATCTCAGAAATTGACAAACGCAAACAAAGAGATTTATCCTGGTTCGGTCCTTGTGACCTACATCCAGTCCCCAAGCCACCCGCTTGAGATTTTCCTTTAACCTTGATCTTGCCACCCAAAATCAATACAACATGTACACCACTTGTCGAATCCCCTTCGCCAAATGTGTACACCTTCTCTTCCACCAAGAGAACACCTTTTACCTTTGTACAACTGCCTCTTCAACCAAGAAGCCTCCCGTGTACAATGGACACCTTGTACAACTGCCTCTTCAACCAAGAAGCCTCTCGTGTACAATGAACACTTTGAGAATTACAACTCTTTTCCTATAGCCTTGATACTGAATGTGTATGTGGACAAGGTACAGTATAGGAAACAAAAACTTCACAGAACTTCACAGTAGGAATTGGCTTTTTGGTGAAGAACTGAAGTTAGAAATCAGTTTTCAGGTTTTCAGAACTTTTTTTTTGGCTTTGGAAAACTGAACAAAAATCTTATTATTTGGCCTTTGGATTAACTACCCCTTATATAGCTGAAGACTAGGGTAAGTTAGGGTAGTTACAGGAGCAATTCAAACCATTAGGACGTTGGAATTCGTTGCCCAAAAGACCAGATAACAGAAACTGTCCAACAGTCAGAACTGCCTATTAGTCGACTTGCCCATAGAGTTAGTCGACTAACCTAGGCAAAATTCCTTCTATTAGTCGACTAGGTTTAGCTATTAGTCAACTAGGTCAGTGGCCGTTGGAAGAACAGTTTCAGAATAACTACTTCAAGTCGACTGCAACTACCTGATAGTCGACTTGACCAGTTATTAGTCGACTTAGGAACAAGGGTTAGTCGACTAGAAAAATGTATTAGTCGACTATAGTTGACTGTTGGTCGACTAATACAGAAACAGAGAGTTGGGCTGTTTCAGGACACAGGATTAGTCGACTTATGATTTGGGTCAAGTCGACTACAAACTTGATTAGTCGACTATAAGGTTTTGTAAGTCGACTAACAAGGCTGTGATATGAGTGTTTGTGACAAGGCTTTTACATGCTATTCCACATATACAACCCACACTCTATCAACTCTTCTTGGCACAACTTGATCATGTCGGACTCTTGATTCTTCATGTGTAGAGCTCCAAATGAATTTGATCTTCACGAACGTCTTCATCGAAATAGGTTCCAACAGTAGGCGGATGGTATATTAATGAAGAATTAGATTTAGCTTATTTCTCTGTGTTCGCTTCTGATTCAGTGCCGTCAGACACTAGTACCAAGTGGATGATGACCTCTGATCGGCAATGGATGCTTTGACATCATTGCATGTACCAGTGAAATCGTCCTTCAAAACATACCGAGATGCCGATAATGCGCAAGAATCAGTATTCATGGTTCCAGCAAAACGGAAAGGCCAAAAACCAATTCTTTTCGGAAGAATTAAATCCGAACCGATATCCCGTGAAGAATCAGAAAGCGAGAAGGAATTCCCTTAGTTCGGTCATTATGAGCCAAACGCACTCAGAATGATGGAAAGCATGGGGTATGATCTGACAAATGGTCCAGGGTTGAACTTTGGCAAAGGAAGGAGAACACTACTCCGATCTTTCGTGCCTAATGGGAAAACCCTTGATTATTATCATCAGACTCGCAGGGGGTTGGGCTATGTGTCAACCCCGATCCCATCGGCCTCTGACTCTGAAGAGCCCTTAGGCCATGATTACTCATCATGCACATTATCATGGGATTCAGATATTAGTGTCGGCAACATGTTCAAAGAACTTTCAGTAAATATGGTTTCAATAAGCCACCTGGAAGACGGAGATGAAGAAATGATCCAATCCGATACAGATCCTTGGATCAAACATTTAAATGCTCTTTAGGATACTCGCTTGAACAACGCGAACCACCCACAGAAGATAAGGTTGTTCAGATCAATCTAGGAGATGAGGCTAATCCTAAGCCCATCTTGATAAGCGAAGGCCTGTCACCTTCTGAGAAAAAGGATCTAATATCTCTTGTACAAGAATATATAGATGTCTTCGCCTGGAATTACGAGGACATGCCTGGGCTTGATCCTCGAGTGGCTATGCATCGCCTCAATATTAATACGGGTGTAAAGCCTGTCAAACAACAACAGCGATGATTCCGTCTAGAAGTAATAGAGGCAATTCAATTAGAAGTCAGAAAGCTTATAGACTCTGGCTTCATTAGGGAAGAACAACATCCTAATTGGATAACTAACATCATCCCCGTTGCTAAAAAGAACGGAAAGATCCGGATCTGCATTGATTTCCGTGATCTAAACGCGGCCTGTCCTAAGGACGAATTCCCACTGCCAATCACAAATGTCATGATTAACAATATGTGTGGATTCGAGCGAATGTCCTTCATGGATGGATTTTCAGGGTATAATCAAATCAAAATGTATCCTGATGATGAAAAACATACCTCTTTCAGGACATCACTGGGGGTATACTGCTACACCATCATGCCCTTCGGACTGAAGAATGCAGGGGCAATATATCAAAGGACTATGAATGCCATTTTCCACGAACACATGCGCAAAACGGTGGAATGTTATGTTGACGACATCGCAGTAAAAAGCTGCGCAAAAGGTGATCATATGACTGATTTAAAGGTTGTCTTCGACATCATGCGGACCCATCAAATGAAGATGAACCCCACCAAATCCTTCCTAGGGGTGGCCAGTGGCAAATTCCTAGGATTTGTCGTAACCTCCACAGGAATTCATTTGGATCCGGAAAAGGTTCGCGCTATCCAGGAAATGCAACCTCCAAGAAACCTCAAGGAGCTCAGGGGATTGCAAGGACGGTTGGCGTACATCCGAAGGTTCATCTCAAATCTCTCCGGAAGATGCCAACCCTTCACAAAATTAATAAAGAAGGGTGTTTCGTTCATTTGAGACAACGCTTGCCAGTAAGCATTTGAGGGAATTAAACAGTACCTCATACAACCACCAGTCCTTGCAGCTCTGGTGTCCGGGAAACCTTTCCTGATATACGTCCAAACAATGGATCATTCTTTAGGAGCTTTATTAGCTCAGAACGATGATCCAGGACGAGAGCAAGCGATCTACAATTTGAGTAGAACAATGATCGGGGCCGAACACCGGTACAACCCGATCGAGAAGGAATGTCTGGCATTGGTGTTCGCTATTCAGAAAATGCGACACTATTGGTAGGCCAAACTATAAACGTCATATCAAAATTCAACCCCTTGAGGTTACTCATGACAAAGCCTTCATCGCTAAACGGCCGACTGGCAAAATGGGCCATATTGCTATCCCAATATGAAATGCACTTTTTACCACAAAAAGCCGTGAAAGGACAAGCGGTGGTGGATTTCCTTGTGGAGCATCCAGATCCAAGGGCTTGTAGGTTCACCTAGAGGGGGGGTGAATAGGTGAAGGCTAATCTAATGGTCACTTAATGATGAATGATGCAAATAATGCGGAAGCTAAAAACAATTATGACCAAATTAAAACTTTTACACTAAACACTATGTATAACACAAGAGTGTTGCCGAATTCCCGTGAAGGGCTCTGGACAAACTCCTCTAGATTCCCCTTGAATGGGTTGAGGTGCCGCGTTGGCTCTCTTGGTTGAATACAAGTGTTAGCAACAATCCCACGCAAGTATATCAATATGAGCACAAGGAATATATCATGCATATAAAGATGAACACAATAAATAACATGCAAGATATAACAAGAGACAAGGAGAGAGAGAGAGAATAGCAATCGCAAACACAAGGGTATGTTTCGAGGTTCGAGCACACTTGCTCTACATCCCCGCCTTCGACACACGAAGGATTTCCACTATGCAAGATCCCAATGGATCTCTCCTCGGTGCCGCAACACCTACAAGCCCTCGGACTCTCTAGTCCCTTACACACCGCAAGCCCACCGGCTCGCCGAGGCCGCACCTCAAACAACCGAGTCCGCACCCGAACTCAAAACAACGACGAGCACACTTGCCCGTCTCCTCAAAGAACAAAGAAAAGATCTTTGGTGATCACAACACTTTGATCACCTAAAGCACTCTCACTACAACACACCTATAGGATGAATAATCAATGGATGCTCAAGTGTGGTGTGAGAAAAACAAGGATGTGAAAGGTGGAGAAAAACTCAAAGACTTTCTTTTAACACTCTTGATAAAACTTCCCTTTAGATAGGAAATATTTGCTCTCTATTTTGTGGAGAAAACCCTTTTAAAAGTCTGGGAAAAACTGGCTCTAAGAGACTCCAAAATCTTGTTACAAAACAATGACAAGACCCCCCAATTTATAGGCCAGAAAAATATAGCCGTTGGGATCTGTCAGTACTGCCGGTCGACCGGCCGGTCGACCGCCAACGGTCGGATTTCTGACCGTTGGAGCCACGGTCGACCGGTGCGGTCGACCGAACTTTCCAGAGAGCACTGCTCTCTGGAGCGGTCGACCGGCACGGTCGACCGTTCAACAGTACACACAGGCGTGCACGTTTGTGCACGTCGGTCGACCGGCCCGGTCGACCGACTTCAGGATTAGTCGACTAGTTATGTTGACTAGTCGACTTGGCTGAAGCCTGAAACAGGTTTCTGGGATAAAAAAGTTAGTCTTTTTGGCTTAAATAAAATCCCATAAAATACATAAAAATCTACAAAAATAGTTTAACCAATATACTTTGATATACAAACATGCTTGCACAAAATCAAGGCATGTCATAAAAGATTGGACTATTTTTGTAACTTAGAAATATTTGGCTCAAGATAAACAACTGATTTTCCAAAACATATTTTTCCAAATCTTCATCAAATACAAAAACAAGATATACTTTTAAGGCATAGTGTGTATGGATATGATCCACTACACAATCATAATGAAATATCTATGTTTTTGTCATAAAGCTCTAAACTTGGTTTTGGTTAAAAGATAAGTATATGAGAAACACCAAAAACCAAACTTAAATTTTTCAAAAGGAAAAATCTTTTGTAAACCAAAAAATCTTTTATGAAAACAATTCTAAATCAAGAGTGTGTGTGATATGTACTTGAGCAATCCACCAACTATCTATCCTTTACATTTTATCTAAAACACAAACAAAATCTTATACCTAGACACAAGTCTTCATCTTCTTGAAGTCTTCTCTTGAAGGCTTCTCATCTTCTTGACTTGGTCCAAGCTTGATCCAAAAACTCCTTGGATCACACCGTGCTAGCTCCAAATCTTGACTTTTTATCCTTTGTTGAGCTATGCACCTACTAAGATCTTGATAATGAATCTGTCACTAATTAAACACAAGATCATTAGTAAACATAACTTCATGAGTTGATCATCATCAAAACTAGGGTGATAGGCCTTTGGGCCAACAGGGCTGCCAATCTTTACAAGGTTCTCCCAGATAAGGTCGCTGAAGTCTGCCAGACCCAGACATCTTTTGAAAGGCAAGTGTGGCAACTGTTCTTTGACGGTGCATCGAGAACAGGCCCAAAAGGACATATAGTAGCAGGAGTAGGGGTAGTGCTCGTCTCCCCACAGAACTATGTGATTCCTCGAGCTGTCTCATTAACCGAGCCTTGTTCCAACAATGTAGCAGAGTATAATGCCCTCTTGATTGGGATGCAACTCGCCGACGAGATTGGCGTTAAAAATCTCGAAGCATATGGTGACTCTAAACTTATCGTCAACCAAGTTTGTGGGGAGTACGAAGTTAGACATGATGATCTAGTACCCTATTACAACGCAACTGTACACATGGCCGAGAGGTTTACAAACTTCTACATTGACCATGTACCACGCAAGCAAAATGCGCATGCAGATGCACTGGCGTCTCTCGCTGCCCCTTAGCTCTTCCAGCTGGAGTAGTAGAGAAAATATTTATCCACAGCCACGACTTATATTGCCCGAGAATTGTTCCTGAGGACTACCATGAGCCAACGGGAGATTGTCAAGACAAAGAAGCTCTTGAGTCGTCAACCAGTCCAGAACTTAGAGACTGGAGATTTCCTTACATTGACTATGTCTTGTATGGTGTCCTTCCTGAGGACACCAAGGAAGCAGCTACCATTAAAAGGAAAGCCCCCAAATTCTACTATAATGCAATCATAGGAACGTTGTATCGTCGATCGCATGACGGGATCTTACTTCGCTGCCTATCGCAAAAAAAGGCACAGGAGGTATTGAAAGAAGCCCATGACGGTATGTGTGGAGCCCATCAACCTGGCCCAAAACTTGCGAATCGACTCCAAAGGTTGGGATATTATTAGCCTAAGATGATCGCTGACGCCATCACCTATGCCAAAAGATGTCACGCCTGCGAAGTGCATGGTGATTTCATCCATCAAGCCCCAGGGTACCTTCACTCTATGACTTCAACTTGGCCATTTAAGATGTGGGGGATGGATATAGTTGGCCCTATCAGCCCACCATCATCAAAAGGACATCGGTTTATTTTAGCCATAATCGACTACTTCTCCAAATGGGCTGAGGCCATTCCTTTGAAGGAGGTAAAGTCATCTGATGTGATCAAATTCGTTAAACATCACGTCATCTACCATTTTGGTGTGCCTCAGCGAATCGTCCATGACAATGGACCCCAGTTCGTTAGTCAAGCTTTCCAGAGGTTCTGCGCTAAGTTCAGAATTCAGAGTGTGTCCTCAACGGTATACTACCCCGCCGCTAACGGTCTCGCTAAAGCTTTCAACAAAACCATTAGCAAACTTCTCAAGAAGTTTGTCTCGAAAAGTCAGCGAGACTGGGACGATAAGTTAGGCGAATGCTTATGGGCCTATCGCACAACTGTTCGAACCCAAACTAAAGCTACACCGTTTTCGTTGGTATATGGGTATGAAGCCGTGCTTCCACTAGAAGTCCAAATCCCATCTCTACGCGTCGCCTTGACAGTGGAGATGACAAGTGAAGAGAAGCATCGACAGTGACTCCAAGAATTGGAGGCCTTAGATGATAAGCATCTGCAGGCCCAACAACAATTCGAGCTCTACCAAGCCCGGATTACCAGAGCCTTCAACAAGAAAGTTAAGGTACGAACTTTCAAGAAAGGTGACCTTGTCTTAGCCGTTTGAAGACCTATGTGATGACACATAAGACAAAAGGAAAATTTCAGCCTAAATGGGAAGGACCATTTGTAGTAGAGTTAGTCTACTCAAATGGAGCATATCGCCTCATAACTTCAAATGGCGATACACTCATGATGCCGATCAATGGCAGGTTCCTGAAGAAGTACTATCCTTAATAGTACTCTTCCATTGATCAAGTTAAAAGTACACCTCTGATCAAAGCTCCAGATCCAAGAAAAGTTTCTTTCCTTTATTCGGTCATATCATGGTAGATCGGTGACAAGCTAATCGGGCATTGACTGTACCATGATGCATGATGTAAATATTGATAAAGAAACGAAAGGCGAAACTTAGGTTTTAATATTGCTCTCTTCATTAATATCCGATGTCTCTGACGACTAAGGATAAAGGAAAATGTTGGCTTCTAAGCCCAACATATGTCTTTGACAACTCACCATGCTGAGGGGAATAGCATGGCTAGCCCAACTCAAACGGTAGTTGGTAAAGGTACCTCAAATCCGTTGATAACTGAGGGTTTGCTAAAAATCCTAAGTGGACAAAATTCCACCCTCTTTTCTCCAAAATCCCTTACCAATTCTCATACACAGAATGGTAGGTCTACAAAATACAATCATTGCTACGTTAAAACTATACCTCTGGTGATGAAAATTTTCAATGCTCCCTATCGAGTACAAACCTTACTTGTCAACTCTATATGGAGTAGCAAGCCTTTAAATTTGTCAGGTTAACACTACACCTCTGACACTTTTAAAATTTCACTTGTCATTCTCATCAGTAGAATGGCAGGTCCTCAAATTGCTCCCATCACGAGTCAATTTCTGTCAAGTTAACACCACACCTCTGACAAATTACTGTTAAGTTTAACCTTACAACTTCTAACAGTAATCAAGGTGCTGCCAAGTTCAATATTAAACCTCTGACAGTTATTTTCCCTCAGACTTTCGTATCGAAGCTGAAATGAACGATGCTAAGTTTAACATCACACCTCTAGCATCCAGGTCATTGCTAAGTTCAATGATACACCTATGGCCATGACTTTCCCTCAAACTTCCTTGTCGAAGTCGAGATGATCAATGTCAAGTTTAAAATTATACCTCTAGCATTACCCTCACTGTAAAGTTAAACATTACACCTATGACAGTGACACGTTCAGTCTTCCCAAATGAAGCTGGAATACCCTTGAGTTAAGTTAACTTACACCTCTGACTTACACCCTTGTCGAGCTAACATCACACTTCTGACAAGACTATATTCAACCCGTTAAGTCACACCTCTGACGGAAAAAGTCTTCCTAGATTCCCCATGAGTCTAGTCTCACTTGTTATCTTCGTCAATAGAATAACAAGCCCACTTAAAAACATTGTTAGGTTAACATTACACCATTAACAGTGTTTTCACTAAATCCTCAGCTGGGTCTTAGTCAAGTTAATTCCATACCTCTGATGAAAACTCATCCTCGCTGGGGTACAAATTCTACTTGTCACTCTCCTTTATAGATTAGCAGGTCCACAAAAATTATCTCAATTCTGTCAAGTTAATATCACACCTCTGACAGCATTATTGAGTTCCGAAAATCGGATCTTTCTACAGACTTTGACTTGTTAAGATTATTATCATATTTTTGACAAGTCAAAGATCCTTTACTTCTATTCATCTGATTTTCAATACAAAAAAGGAATTCAAGACAATAGAAGAAGACAAGGAAAAAGTGTCGCTTTTAGTTATATATGAAAGTGATACAAAACGCTCTCTTATACAATAAGATTGAGTGTTACAGTACAAGAGTACAAAGAAGTCCCTCTCTCAGTGAAAGGTTGCACTCACTCCTTGAAGTATTCTCACCACTCCAAATACAAGATGGTTGGAAGAGCGTCAAAGAAGGGCTGAGCACTATTGTAACGAGTAGATGCCGATTACATCATAATGCATGACGTAAACATCGAAGGAGTCCATCGTTGACCAAGAACAATGGTGTTTCTTGAGGTCGAAATGCAGCAGAACCTTCTGATTCTAACTGACCAACTGGTGCAGGCCATGATCCTTCGTTGATGAACATCTCTACCACCAAAAAGTCATCCAATGAATATGAATTTTTTTCATCGATGTCACTTCTGGGGTAAAGATTGTTGAGAATTCGAGACCTTACAGGTGACGTCCTCTTTCCAGTGACCTGTGATTGGTAGTGAAAAGTGCATTTTTATCATCATATTTACCATCACATTTTCATATTTATTCATTTAATTCTGCACATTTATTAATAATTTGTAATTTATTGTGTGCAGGCCTCGAATTATTATTTTTATAATAAATAAAGCTTAATGAAGCCCAAAAGCCCATATTTGAAGCCCAAGAGTCAAAGTGCAAATATCAGATTGTCAAAGTGCAAATATACAAGGGCTAAAGTTGCAAATATCAAAGATGAGGGAAGGATAGAATTCTACCCAACCCTAAACTCTTGCAGGATGAGCATAAAAGCCAAAGATGAGAAGGAAATTCGTTTAAAAGAGACTGGGAGAATACAAAATCTAGGTAACTTGATTATCAAGTTATCTCGAAATCCCAATATGGAGAGCCAGGATCATACTTCCAGAAGCAAGCGCCCAGATGGACGGACCAGGTGAGGCCACGCGCCAAAGCGCGTGGCCAGATTCCACAAAAATGCCGCAAATCCGCGGCAAAATCCAAGATTCCGCGGCAATCCGAGCTTATCTCTGGACCAATTTTTGTGGGCTGCTTTATCCGGGACTCTTCTCTCTTCTGCACCTATAAATACCCCCTGCAGTGCAACGTACAGGGTCGTCCAGCGCAGTACAGGGCCAAAGATTAGGGTTTCTTCTAGGTTTTTCTTCTTCTTTTGTAGTTAGGTTTTTCCTTTTTATTTTCAAAAGAGAGAGAGAGAGGATTATATTGAGCGTGACACCGATGTACCTCCTTCTTCTCTGCCATTGTACTGATCAATAAAGGTATTCTTTTATTTTGTTTATTATTCTTGTGTTTTACTTTTATTTGTGTTTTCTATTCTTTTTTCCTTTTCATCTCTGTGGTTGTTGAAGAACATGCAAGTGAATTCCAAGCAAGTATAACTAAGCTACATGAAAGCCAACGATAGTTCATGAAAACGTTCTCCACTTCCAAGCTTCGCATCACTTCGTTCTTGATATGCTTGACGATATAATGTGCACAAGGACCGGGCTCGAGTTTATGATCTATGCGTTGAACGCCTTCCAAGCAAGGTAGAACATGTAAGGTTTTCACGTTTTTCCTCCACCAAAATAAAGTAAGTATTTCTCTCTTTTCTTTTCCTTTCTTTTATTTTTGTAGAATAAATCACATCTCTTCTCCAAAGTCTATCTTTTTCTAACCCATTGTAAATACCACTTCCCTTCTAACTAATATTTTCTTATTTTCTTTTGATAACTAAAAAAAAAAGAGATAACTTGCTTAACGCTTCCATCGCAGTCCCTCCCTGAGGATCACGACCCGCATAGCCTTGCTACAGCGGATTAGAATTGAGAACTTGCACATCCTATTCTTAAAACTAAAATACTATATTTTGTGTGCAGGAAAACTCAATCAACCTGCAGGAGGACCATACCCACCACCATATCCACCGCCATACCCACTGTGACCATGAAGAACCCGGAAGCATGACTGGTGTATCGTGTCCAATGAGGTCTCGGCGGATGTCAAATCCTCGTCTCCCATAAACAAGAGCCATGGCTTCTCCTCCAATGGTCGACCATCGAACAAGTTCACTGGCCGATATATTCTCTCGTCAAACACTAGCTTAATAGCGCAGTCTCGTCAGGTACGATTTAGCTATGTCCCCATTTTGCTCAGCCTCCGGGCTTAACCGCTTGGCGGTTCTCTTACTTGTTACATATATATGCTTGTGTGTTATTTGATACTAACATCTCCTGCAGGTACTTACTCAGCCCCGGGGCTTAACTGCTCTGTGGTTCTATACTAAAGCCTCCAAGCTTAACCTTTCTGAGGTTTTTAAAGCCTTCTAGACTTTCTATATGCTACACCTGATAGGCGGACCTAGCGTCAGAACATTGCCGCTAACTCTGTTCAAGCGTAGCTATACCGTGAGCGCGGCTTCACCACACGCAGTAGAGTAACGTTCATACGCTCGCTCCGTCGTGCGCCTTTAGCTGTGCCGTGAGGGATAACACGCCGAGTGTGATGGTGTCTAATATTGTACGTTAGCTTGGATCCAGCTTGTTTAGCTTTGCTTGGATGATCGCTTACTTGCCTGCCCGCTTGCCTGCTTGATAATCTAACTATTATCCTTTCATTGATGACTGTGAAGAGTTTGAAACCTTTACTTGTACTGCTTTTCAAAATTGTATTGTTTTCTTGTATTCGTATTAATACCCTATATCGGTACCATTTTCCTGTATCAATACTGATTCCCTGTATCGGTACTCTTTTCTTGTATTGTATCGATCTCCTGTACCGGTACTATTTTCCTGTATAGTGATATTTATTGTGTTTATCTCTTGATATGCTATTACTTGACACCTGACCCTTGATGCTATCACCTGACACTTATTTGATATCACTTATCCCCTGCCACCTGTTATATTACCACTTGACTTGTGATTATTATATTTCAGAAATTCTATCCTGCTATCATGTATTATATACAGTGATCTGTATTTCTAGTACTTATGTACTCTTATACTCTAGAACCTGTCCTATTCCTGCTATTCATGTATTATGATAATTACATAATAATAAACTATAAAAAGAACAACTTATATCGGGTAAGGGGAACTAATGGACTTCAAGTAGTGAATATGTTTACAGTGACATTTAGTTATGTTGTGCAACTCAAACTTTCGGATCTACCTAAAGGTCTTCAGGTGTCCAAGGGAAGCGCTGCCTCCCTACCTCTTGTTACTTTCATGAATTGACATATAATAAGACCCACTTCCTATACGCCTTACGGCTGATTCCATAGCACCAGCAACGGAACATCCTGAGTCGTGGTCCCGGGCTTGTACGGGACCCACTATAAACATAACCCATTGGTCTCATCATCAATTTCCAATAACAACCTCGACTTACTCATATATGGATATATGTGGGATGGAACGTACGCCTGTACACATACTTAGATATATGAGTCAGACAAGTAATAATAATATGATACTAATTAATAATTCATTATGTTGTTTTGTAACTCGGGTTGTATACATTCAGATTACGATAAAGTGAGGTATATGGCATATAGATGAGGGTTTCTTTGTTTGAATTATTCCTTTGACATACTTATCTCTTGAAGCCCTAATCTTGGTTGTACCGCTAATTTTGCCATAATTGCTTTTATCAGATATTAATTCAAATTTTGATTTTGACATTATTATTATTCTATGTGAATATATCTCCTGGTTTACCACCTGTGTACTACTTCACAGATCTCCTACTGTTATCATATTGTACATAGCATATCTCTTGCTTGACATTACATTTGTACTACTGTACTTAACTTCTTGACTTGCTTACTCTTAGTTTTATATGGATTCTTTAGTTACCGTATACTTGCTGATTCATATTGTTCTCTTATACTGTTATTGTGGATAGTGATTGAGTTAAACCTGTAAACAGAAAATACAAAATTTCAGAACTTAAGAATATAATGTGCAAGTTCTCAATACTACCACAATAGCGAGTAGCTATGTGGGTCGTGATCCACAAGGAGGGACTTTCGATGGAAGTTTTTAGTAAGTTCTCTCATTGTTCACTAAAAATGGTTAAAGTTCTTCTTTTTATTCTTGTAAAGAAAAAAAAAAGAATTATTGTTAAGTTAAGAAAAGGGTGGTAGATTAAAAAGATGGAGAAAAAAAAAATGATTTTGTACAAAGAAAGTGAAAATAGTGAAGAGTTGAGAGTTGGTGATGATGGTGATCTAAACTAAAGATTAAAAAAAGGAAAGAAAACCTAAAAGAACTTACTTATCTCTTCCGGTTGATGACTTACCTTGAATCCTTAACAAAAACTTACCTCGTCTTGAAGGCGAGCAAAGCATGGCAAATAGAATCTTCCCTATTCCTAGACTTAAACTATGAACTTATATGAAAGCAAAAAAAAATATAAATGGCTATCCATCACCATAAGCCATTAAGGGCACTTACAATGACAAAACATGTTCGATGCTATAGTTTCATTTGGATTATCATCAAAACCTGATAGAACTAGAGTAAGAGAAGAAGAAAGAAGAACATGAAAATGTAACTTTGGTTCGATTAAAATAACAATGAAAGAAAAGAAGAACTTACACCGGTGTCACCCTCAGTACAAGCTTCACTCTCATTCCTCTATGAAACTCTTCTCTCCTCTCAGTTACATAAAAAAATAAAAATTACATAAAAGAAAACTAAAAATCCTAAGTTACAGATTATAGAATAGTTTAAACTACAGTCTCTGCTGAATAGTTCTCTCTGGCCTCAGAATTTGCAGATATTTATGACAAAAATGAAAAGAGGAGAGCGTCTAAAGATAGGGGGAGCAAACGCTCCTCGTATATCAACTGAAATGCGACAGAAACACAACATTGGCGGCATTTTCACAGCCTGGATGTGGCCACATCCACGGTGCACGAGCCTCTGATCTCTCGAACATCTTTTATCTCCCGATAGTTTTCATTTTGGGTTCTGGATTCATCTTTATCACTATTGATCTTCAGCCAACCGAAATGGATTCATCAAAATCCAAATTTAATCGATTTTTATTTGGTGTTGTCTCTTTGATTTGTTCTGATCTTTAGCTAACAATTGTCCTAATCCTTGATTTTGATTTAATCTAAACTTTAGTGGGCTTTTTGGCTCATTTTCTCTCCTTCTCCTTTAGTAAAGGCCCTGCAAATAATTAGATAAAAAAGATAATTAAAGCAGAGTTTATTAAATAATAAATATGAGAATATGACAATAAATATGCAATATCAGTGACCGATCAGACAGCTTGAGTTGTGTGTACTCAGTCGATGGAGACACGAGGTATATGGTAGATAGATGAAGGTTTTCTTGTTTGGATTATCCCCTCGAGGTATCAATCTTATGAACCTATCTACTGAGCCCGTATAACTAGTTTTGTCATATTTGTATATCACATCATTTGATGCTTCATTCATGTTCTGGTGTGTATGCTTATGACACGGTTTCCAACGCATACTTTTGATTCGGAATTATTGATACACATGTGCTTGTCCTTGCACGCTACTTGGCATTCATCACACTTGTTGGGGAGTTTCTGACTCCCCTGTATCTACATGTCCAGATCCTAGAGTTTGAAACTTGTGAATTTTTTCAGTTGCTGATCTGAGATGTACAGCAGAAGCGTGAATCATTGGCAGACCGTCTGAGTCCTTTTCATCCAGGCCCCCTGCTAGGCCCTCAAGTTTTCCTTTTAGTAACTTGTAGCATCTTTTGTATTGTTTATACTTATATGTCTCGTTGTATTCTCGCATTTGTGCCTATCGGTGATGTAATATTCTTATAATATTATGTCACATCTTGTGTAACTATGTAACTGTACTCATATGTTAGAATGTATAATGCACCATGTACTTTCGTACTCTGATTCTTGTATGTACTGATGCTTAGCGTATATATGTGAGGGTATTTCTGACCTACGTATATATATTACAATAATGTCTCCGAACCCGCGGAAGCGGGGCGTTACAAGATGGCAACGCAAGTACCAGCCTATAGGCTCCTTTTCGATTAGTCTAGGAGCAGTCAAAACCCTCCCTTGTAGGAGTATCCCCTGCTCGGAGTCCCTACCCAACTGATGGGAGTGTCCCCCATCAAGATCCTTGACTTTTATGTCTTGATGTGAGAGTGCCCCCACTTAGAGGTAGCAACACAAGCAGCAGCTTATGGGCTCCCTCTCTATTAGCTGACAGGTAGTCAAAACCCTTCGTTACTGGGATCTATCCCACTCGGAGTCTAAAGTTTGCAGATACCGTTGATGAGATACCCCCATTCGAAAATAATAATGCAAACCCACTGACACCCTATTGCCAGCCAACCATACAAGAGAAATAGATCATCACTCCAAAGAGGCATGATCATATCAATTCCAAAAAACTTATGGTAAAAACAAACCAAGCAATCTAAACATTACTATTTCCATTCCAAAAGTTATTTCCATTCCATTAATTTTCATTCTGAATATCATTCCATTAAATTTATTTGATTACATCTAAGTAATATAAGATATTCCATTACATCTGTGTTTAAATTTTTTGGAAAGGAAATACAGCAGATTTGAACCTAAACACTAAAATCCATCCCGTTAGTTTTGCCTCACTTCTGAACTTTGAGGACACACTCGAAATCACAGGGACAATCTACCGAAAGACGTTGCCCCCTTTGTTCGCGCCACCATCCGAAGATCCTGACACTGGTGAAGAGAAGATTAAGAAGCTGAGGCAAGACGGGTCGAAAAGGATATGTTAACCTGGAATACATTTTCCCTTTTCAATCTCCTACGACTCTAAGGCAGCCAAATCGATTCCACCATCCTCCTCGTATTACGAGAAGGATGAGAAAAAACCACGGGAAGCCCTGCGAGAGCGAGGTAGCAACCATCCTGAGATTGAAGCCTGCAAGACAAGCAAGACGGTGATGGAATCATGTCTGCACTCCGGAGCTGTCCAGGAGAAGTACCACTATGGAACAGAGAGACTTCAGATCACAAACCAGGAGACTCCAGGCCACTGGGAGAAAGCCAGTATCCCTCGGTTTTGGCAAACAGGAGGCTCATCCCTTCGTCCTGCACATCCCCTCCAATGGTCGCACCTTGTCATGATGACTAATGCACCACAATAGTCTCTTCATGAAAACTAAAGCGACACACCAGTCTGACTCCCTAGAAGAGAAAGCTTGTTCATCACTTCCTCATCCTCTTCCTCCCCTTCTTTTCCTTCCTTTATCTGATGAAGAGGAAAGAGAAGATCATGGCGGCCCGACAAGGAAAGAAGAAGCGAAGGTTTTGAAGCAAGGTTTTTTGAAGAAGACATCAACAATGATTTCATCCCACGAGTCTCTCTATTTATAGATGGATAAGAAGTCACACCGCCTTCAATTCAAACTACCAATTCCTAAAAAGTGATCCCACTTTTTGAGATTTTTGGTTAACTGTAAAGGCAGGAGATCAACCGTCGCACCAAACCATAAAACCTTACAATTCTCGTCATAATGGTACCAGGATTCAAAGAAGCACATGATACAATTTTTAAGGAATCCAACTAATCGATAGGACAGCTGGAAGCTAGCTGATCAATCTCTAATTAACTCCAGAAGATCCACAATGATCCGAAGAGATTCGACATACGTTCCTCTGACTGCAAACACCAAAATGAGCTTAAGGCATTAAAAGTCCCTCCGATCCACTTCACTCCTCTGACTTCCCTTTTAAGGCTCCAGTAAGTGGAGAAGAAGAGGGCATCTGTAGTGGTCAAAATTTAACCCTTCCAAGATAATGACATGTGTTCTAACTATTGATGAAGTTCCCCCAAGACATCCACAATTCAGAATCCATTCTGAAGCCACCTCCACATCTGGTCTTCCCATAACTGCCTTCCATCCCGAGGACATTTCTGATTAGGAGTCGCATTTTTCCATTTGGAGGCCTTTACCACTCTGAAGTCCTCATCTCCTCAAGGTCTCCTCCACTACGAGACCCTCCTTGTTCCAAAGGCTCCAGCTCTGAACCTGAAGCTCCAACAACGAATCATTCTTGTTCTCCACTGATAGTTATGTAACTTCATCCTTTCCCACTTTCATAAGGTGTCAATGCCTCTATCAACGCGAGCAATTATGGACAATGACAAATTTTTTGACATGCAATCCTAACTAACCAGTGCCGATGATCACGACTGTTACAACAAATCCATCACGTGCCGATCATGCAGTTACAATAGTCTATCAATTCTGCCTCTATGCCAGCATCCATGTCTAGTATATACTATTCTTCTTCTTCAAGGAGAAGGAGGTCGCATTCCTAATCCTAAGAGCATAGACACCATCACACTAGCAGTTCCCTGTGCTAGTCCACCTCACTACGCTGGAGGTTTTTCTGTTCTAATTCACCACCATACTAGCAGTCTTCCTGTGCTAGTCCATCCCATAACACTAGCAGTCTCTCTGTGCTAGTTTACCAAAATATTCCAATAGTTTTTCTCTACTCTATCCACCCACCTTTCCTTTTCGAATACTGATTCTCATGCCCAAGGGTCTTAGGCCGATATGACACTTAAAGGTGTCTCTTTTATGTATGCCCTGATAGGTCAGATCGAGATCGTCCAGTCGCTTGTGGTGAAGATTCATCCACATTAGCCCGATGAGATTTTTCCTACCATAAATACAATACTACTACAATATCTAGTTCGATATGAAAAACTCATATCCATGTACACAAATATGAGGGAAATGATACAATTAGTGCTTTATACACTCACTTAAAATCTACTCACATGTTTACTCAAGAGACAAATGATCAACATGATTTTATCATATTTTCATAATCCTATTTATCTATTATTTGTTCATAAATAATTCTACTCGAGTACTTTTAGTGTGTTGTACAGACAAAGTTTCTAGAAAAAGACTAGACCACAAATGCACTGTGAAGACTGTAAAGAGTGCAAAAAGCTGAGCTTGAAGACTCCTTTCTAGAATCCCGAAATGTTTGAGGAATTCCTCGGCTTGGGACTTCAGACCTTACCATGATTCCTATACTTTTGTTGACAAATGTAAGATACGGGGGAATCATGTTGTAAGATAAGTTTCCACCACCATTTGGAAAGGAGCACCTTCTTCATGTTTCTAAGGTTAAGGACCCCAATCCTCCCTCCTCATTCAGGCGACAGACTTGTTCCCATCTTACAAGATGGTAGGCTGATGCCTGTGAATTGTCTCATTTCCAAAGGAAGCGGCACTGAATCTTATCAATTTGGTGTTCCACCCACTTTGGTAACTCAAGAAAAGAGAAAAGTAGAGCGGTGATACTGATAAGGATGTGTTAAAGCGGGTAAGTTTGCCTTTTAGGGAAAGGGACTGCCCTTTCCAACCTCCAGGCTTTTTTCTTCTTTCTCAATAAAGGGAACCTAATCACATCTCCTGAGACTCCTGGGTCGAATAGCCCATGTTAAGTGAGGGGAAAGTCCCTTTCGGCAACCAAAAATGCATTCAATAATAAAAGTAGTCATGTTCTCGGTGCTTAAGAAAATGATAGAGCTTTTGTTGAAGTTGACAGGCAAGTTAGACATTTTTCAAAGCAGAGCAAAATGGATTTGATGGCGATAACTTGTGCTATGTCACATTTCTTAAAGAGAAGTGTGTCATCAGCATATTAGAGGTTGACTACTGCAGTGGTCCCCCTGGTCGGTGTTAGGGCTTCTAACCACCCTCTATCCCTAGCTCTTTTAAACATGATGTTTAGTCCATTTGCAACGAGGATAAAAAGGAGCGGTGATAATGGGTCTCCTCTCCTCAGACCTCTCCTACACACGATTTCCTTTCCCTCTTGGCCATTGTGACATGTTTACGGACTCCAGGAAAGAGGCAATCCCACCCAAATCTGTTATAGGCTTTCTCAAAGTCCAATATGAGAAGATACCCTGAGATACCCTTGGAGGAGTAGTGGTGCTGATCTTGTTGCCAAAACTACTCCATCAAGTATTGATCTTCCTGTAATAAATCCTGTACGAGAGTCATCTATCAAGTCTCTTGGCACCCACTTCATGCGATTTGCTAGGATCCGCCAGAATCTTCAGGTTATAATTCAAAAGGCAAATCGATCGATAGTCGCTAATGCTTTCAGGGGATGGCTTTTTTGGGATGATAACAATGAGGTAGTTAATTTTATCAAGTCTAGCAGCCCCGTTGGAAACTCTGTGACCAATGCTGCAACATCCACCTTGATTGTTTACCAAAATCTTTTGTAGAATAAGATTGAGAAACCATCCGGCCCTGGTGCATTTTCTGCCTCGAGTTGCCAGATGTCTGTTTAATCTCTGCCTCTAAGAAGTCTCGCTTCAAATCCCAGAGCCTATGAACCATGTCGTGATAGAGGTTTCCCATAGTTCTCAATCATTAGCCTAATCGGCTTTCAATTCGAAGAGTTGGTAAACTGTGTCAACGACCCGTTTAATGTAAGAGTGGGAGATAATGACATTATCCCCATCTTTAAGAGCAAAGATGGTGTTTCTATTTCTATCGTCTATGAAAGAATGTCATGTTAAGGTTTCTTTCCTTAAGCCATTTATATCTAGCTTATTGTGACGATAACACCTCATCTTTTCCGTCTAGGTAATCCAGTCCTTCGTATTATGTCGGAGTGAATCCAGGTCAATGAGTGAAAGAGGGAGATTTCCTTTTTTTGTCGAGGCATTCTATGGCCTTGAGGAGTTCCCTCTTTTGGTGGAAAATATTCGCGAATGAGTACCCCCACTGTGATAAGTTCTTCATAAGATGTAGGAGTTTAGTCGTGGCAATGTTTGACTAACCGGTTGATAGATTCCATCTTTCATTGACAACCGTCCCCAGGTCCTCCTTAAGTTACCACATTTTGTCAAATCTAAACCATATCCTACCCTGTTACTTGAGATCACCCATGGACAGACAAAATGTGATATGGTCAGAGGTAAGCTTAACGCTGGATTTTGCGGAGGCCAACAAAATTTTGGCCTCCCAATCGACTAAAACTAGAACCCTACCTAGTTTAGCCGAGCATGGAGTCTGTCTATCCTTCACGTTGCCCTATCCTTCCTGGCGTTCATGCAAGAATCACACGACATTGAAATGAAAAACACATAGGGGGGGGGGTGAATAGGTGTTATTGCTAATCTAACAATCTTTTTAAAACTAAGTATGATGAATGATGCAACGATCTCTCAAAGTAAGACTAAGAGCCGAATACCCCGTGAGAGGTTCTGAACTCCTTCCTCCCAATTCCCCTTGAATGGGTTAGAGGTGCGCAATGCAACCTTGTTGTATGAGATATGATCGATCAAGACAAAGTATGATGGATGAATAGTGAGATGCACACAATATATCACAAGTATCACAAGCTTGAAGTAAGAGCACAAAGAAAGAAACAAGATCACAAGCAAGTAATTTAAAGCAATATAGTGCAAGAGAAATTTAAAGCAAGAATTGACACAAGGCAATCGCAAACACAAGATATTTGTTTCGAGGTTCGAGCCACCGCTCTACTCCCCGCCTTCACCTCCGTGAAGGGTTTCCACTATCCACCGAGGAAGATTACAACGGTCTACCGAAGACCCGAGCACCGAGCTCAACCAAGTACAATAACCTCTACCGAAGAGGTGTCTCCACAAGAACAAGAAGAGGAACAAGAACAAGAGTGATCACAACAAGATCACCAAACTTTTTACAACACTCTCACTCTTTTTACAACTTCACTATAGAATGAGTTAGGAATTTTGGCTCTATGAAGTGTAGTGAGAAAAACTCAGTTGTAGAGATGATTTTTGCAAGGGAACACAACTGAAAACTAGCTCAAGAAAGAATTGGAAATGGAGAGCTTAAACACTTTTCTTTTCTCTTTTGAAAACTTTGAAAACTAGAGGATTTTTCTGGTGTTTAGTAAGAGAGTCTTCTCCTCTATTTATAGGGAGAAAAATAGGTTTAAAACAATTTATTTAGAGCTTATTTGCTCTGAAAAAGAACTGAAAAACCCTGTAAAAGTCTGCCAAAAAATAGATCAAAAAACAGATTTCAAAATTGCACAAAAGAGGAAAGAGCCGTTGGGCAGCAGCAGGCTTGGCGGTCGACCGGGCCGGTCGACTGCCAGCTCAGCTGGTCAAAGAGCCATTGGCTCGGGTCTTCTGGCGGTCGACCGGCCGGTCGACCCAGAAAACCCGAGAACAATCCTGCTCTCAGTCTTCCTCTAGCGGTCGACCGGACGGTCGACCCAGAAAACCCGAGAGCATTCCTGCTCTCAGACGGTCGACCGCTCGGTCGACCGTAGGACGTGCACAGACATGCACGCCCAGGCACAGTGGCCGGTCAACCGGGCCGGTCGGCCGGTCAGCCTGAAACAGGAAAAACAGGTATTTTTGACTTGAAAAATTTTGTGAAATAATTTTTGACTCTTAAGGAAAACTTAAGTAATATGCTAGTAGGAGCATATAAATAAGATCTAAACATGATATTATTTTTGTAAAATATAGAGTCATGTAAATATATTTTTAAGGCATGAAACCTAATTTAAAACACGAAAACTTAAATACAAAACACACATTTTAACAAAACCAAATTGTGTGTGTGTGTATCCTAGAGCCAATATCCAACACTCAAACTTTAACATTCTAATTCTTACATTGGTTCTAAGTACTACAAGCTCTTCAAGGGGGCTTTTCACCATCAAGGTCTTCAACACTTGAGTCTTGAGCCCACTTTGAGTTGACTTGAGTCCAAAACACTTTCTTTTAGGGTGTAAACCTTTTAGTAGAGTTAGAACCCTGAAACACACTTAAACAACAATTGATATTAGTACAAATAACTAATATGTTTTGTAATCATCAAAACACACTAAAAACGGGTGATTGTAACCTTGGGCCAACAATCTCCCCCTTTTTGATGATGACAAAACATATAGGTTATTTAAACAAAAATGGAAGAAGAGCTTGGAAAGCTCCCCCTCAAATAATGCTATGTATCAAAAAAAATGTCAATGAAGAGCTAAATACATAAGGCATTGAAAACACATAGTTTTGTCAAAAACTCAAATGCAAAACACATAGTTTTATCAAAAACTCAAATGCATCAAGATATACACAATAAACAACCAAAACAATCAAACAAACTCATATTTTTTCTCCCCCTTTTTGTCATACATCAAAAAGGGTTAAACAAATAAAATAGAAGAAATTTTTCTTTAAGAATCCATAATGCAAACATTCAACTCACCACAAATAAATGAAAATCTAGCATAATCTAGAGGTTTAGTAAAATATCGGCAAGTTGAAAATCGTAGAAACATAATCAATATCAATATCACCTTTCTCATAATGATCTCTAAGAAAGTGATACCTAATGTCAATGTGTTTGGTTTTACTATGTTGATTTGCATTCTTTGTCATGTGAATAGTACTAGTATTATCACAAAATATTTTAATATGATCAAAGTGTAAATCATAGTCAAGGAGAGTATGTTTCATCCAAAGAACTTGTGCACAACAAGCTCCGGCTGCAACATACTCCGCCTTGGCGGTTGAAAGGGCTACCGAATTTTGCTTTTTGGAAGACCAAGATACAAGACAATTACCTAAGAATTGACATGTTCCACTTGTGCTCTTCCTATCTACCCTACAACCCGCATAGTCGGCATCCGAAAAGCTCGTCATTGAAAATTGGCCGGTTTTCGGATACCACAAACCATTTCAATAGTGCCCTTAAGGTATCTAATTATGCGTTTAAACCGCAATTATGTGAGACTCTTTAGGACAAGATTGAAAACGTGCACAAAGACAAACGGAAAACATGATATCTGGCCTACTAGCCGTCAAATAAAGCAAGCTACCTATCATGCTACGATATAATTTAATGTCTACACTTTTTCCTTTTTCATCCTTGTCAAGCTTTGTAGTTGTTGCCATGGGAGTTTTGCTTACTTTAGATCCTTCAAGCCCGAACCTCTTGATTAGTTCTTTTGTGTACTTGGCTTGATTGATGAAGATCCCATCCTTCTTTTGCTTGATTTGGAGTCCAAGGAAATAGTTGAGCTCCTCCATCATAGACATTTCAAATTCATCCTTCATGCATGATTCAAAAGCTTGGCAAAGAGATTCATTAGTAGAACCAAAAATAATGTCATCAACATAAATTTGCACAATAAGAATGTCTTTTTCTACAGGTTTTGTAAACAAAGTTGTGTCAATTTTACCTTTCTTAAAACCATTTGAAATCAAAAATGAAGAAAGTCTTTCATACCAAGCCCTAGGGGCTTGTTTTAAACCATAAAGAGCTTTATCTAATTTAAATACAAAATCCGGATGTGTAGGATCAAAAAACCCCGGGGGTTGTTCAACATACACCTCCTCTTCAATAAAACCATTTAGAAAAGCACTTTTAACATCTATTTGAAACAATTTAAAATCTTTATATGAGGCAAATGCTAGTGTCATCCGTATGGCTTCAAGCCGTGCTACGGGTGCAAAGGTTTCTTCAAAATCGATTCCTTCGATTTGAGTGTAACCTTGGGCAACTAACCTAGCTTTATTCCTAACAACGTTACCCGATTCATCCAACTTGTTCTTAAAGATCCACTTAGTACCAATTGTTGGTCTATCGTGGGGCCTAGGAACAAGGTGCCAAACTTGGTTGCGCTCAAATTGATTGAGTTCCTCTTGCATAGCTAGCAACCAATATGAATCGGCCTCGGCTTCGAGGACGTTCTTGGGTTCAACATGAGAAATAAATGCATAATGTCCACAATAGTCATGAAGTTTAGAGCGAGTGGTTACCCCTTTTGATACTTCACCTGTGACGAGGTCCTTGGGATGATGTGGATTGTATCTCCAATTCTTTGGAAGTTGTTGAGTGGGCTCTTCTCCATTTGTTTGATCTTTATTTCCTTGAGCCTCTTGTATTTTAGCTTCACTTCATTCATCATCCTTTGGCTTGTCTCCCATAGTAGGTGTATCCTCCAAGGTCACTTTCTCCAAGCCTTCATCCAAAGCATCTATTTCTACAACATTCTTAACAAACAAGTTAGATTCCTCAAACTTAACATGTATAGATTCCTCAATAGTCAATGATGACCTATTGAAGACTCTATAAGCCTTACTAGTACTAGAATAACCCACAAATATAGCCTCATAAGATTTAGGATCAAATTTTCCTAAATTATCTTTTGTATTTAGAACAAAACATTTGCATCCAAAAACTTTGAAATATGAAACATTTGGTTTCCTAGAAAAGTACATTTCAAAAGAGGTTTTTGTAGTATTTTTACACAAGAAAACACGATTTGATATATAGCATGATGTATTAACGGCCTCGGCCCACAAATAATGTGGTAGACCATATTCACTTAGCATTGTCCTAGCCATCTCTTGCAAAGTTCGATTTTTCCGTTCAACTACTCCATTTTGTTGTGGAGTTCTAGGACAAGAAAGTTCATGCTTAATTCCATATTCTTCACAAAAAGTGGTAAAGGGTTGGTTAATGAATTCACCTCCTCTATCACTTCTTATTCTTAAAATCGAAACATCTTTTTCTTTTTCAACTCTTTTCTTAAAAGTTTAAAAATACGAAAATGCTTGATTTTTGTGTTCAAGAAAGAAAACCCAAGTAAAACGTGAAAAATCATCAACTAAAACAAATGCAAATCTATTCCCACTTAGACTTTTGGTTTGTGTAGGGCCAAATAGATCCATATGGATTAACTCCAAAGGACGTGATGTCATGATATCCTTAATTGACTTGAAAGAAGACTTAGTTTGTTTCCCAAATTGACATGCGTCACAAACTCGGTCCTTTTCAAAACTCAAACAAGGAATACCTTTCACCATTTCCTTTGTGTTTAACCTAGATATGTGGTCAAATGAAATATGGCCTAATCTTCTATGCCACAACCAAGAGTCGTCATCGAGGGCTTTTAAACAAGTAATATTACAAGACATATTAGACATATCTATCATATAAACATTACTTTCACGAAAACCGGAAAACACACAAGTATTAGAAATTCTATCAATTACTTTACAAGCTATATGATCAAAAACAACATCAAAACCTTTATCACAAAGTTGACTAACACTCAAGAGGTTATGCTTGAGTCCATCAACTAAAACTACATTTTCAATTAAAGGGGATGTGCCGAGTTTTACATTACCAATACCGATGATTTTACCCTTGGCATCATCTCCGAAGGTGACGGTGCCACCTTCATGATATCTTGATAGGGTTGCAAAGTTGTTGATGTCCCAAGTCATGTGCCTTGAGCAACCACTATCAAGATACCACAATCCTCTACGTCGTTGGGCTTTGGAAGGTACCTATATCATTTAACAAAATCGTTGACTTTGGTACCCAAACTTTCTTGGGTCCTTGAAAGTTAGTGTTTCGAACCCATACATTATGATAAGATGCACTTAGTCTATCATGGCAAAAATTGGCTAAGTGTCCTTTCCGCCCACAATGTGAACATGAGAACACTCTTCCATACATGAATGCATGATGTGTGTGTGAAGTGTGAGCATGCTTTGGGGGTTTGCCACGATGCAAAGGTTGTGTGGTATGAACATGAGCATGAGCATGGTGAACATTTTTCTTAGGGGCTTGTTTCTTAGGAAACATGGCCTCTATCTTCTTCTTATCAAACTCACAATTTTTTAAACAATTCCCAATGAGTCTATTCTTTCTTTAAGCATGGTAATCTCATTAGAATCAATTTGTGGAGACTTGCCTTTACAAGAAATCTTATACTTGTCAAAATCTTTTTGAGTGGAAACAAGAGTGGAAAGTAATTCATCCTTTTCTTTAGAAAGAGTAAAAACTTGATGATTAAGAGATTCATTTTTCTTTTTCATTTTTAAATACTTTTTCTTAAGAAAATCATAGTTATGTGATAATTCTACAAAAGCTTCTCCTAACTCATCCATGGAAAGTTCATCATTAGGAGAAGTGGAAGGGGTTACCTTGCTTGTGCTTTCATTAGCCATGAAGCACATGTTGGCGGTGTCGATCTCTTCTTCGGATTCGCTCTCGGAATCCCATGTTGCCTTCATAGCTTTCTTCTTGTAGGGCTTCTTGGATGTGGAGGGCTTCACTTTATCCGGACACTCCGCCACTATGTGTCCCGGTCTTTAGCAATTAAAGCAAATGATCTTTCTTTCTTCTTTGCCTCCTTGCCATCTCTTCCTTCCTTGAAATTTAGCCTTGTTGTACATCCTCCGGACGTTCTTCACAAGAAGTGAGAGCTCTTCGTCATCTTCTTCTTCATCGTCTTCGTCGGAGTGTGTGGATTGACTTTTGAAGGCTATTGTCTTCTTCTTGGAAGGAGCCATGTCCTCCCTCACTTTCCTCTCCATCTCATGGGTTTTGAGGTTCCCAATGAGACCAATTAGCTCCATCTCCTCCTTGTCATTGAGTTCCTTCAAGGTTGTTGCTTTTACTTACCATGAAGGAGGAAGAGCCCGGATGATCTTTCTTACTCTTTGATCGTTGTAGATAGCATCACCTAGAGAAGAAAGTCCATTAGTGATCTTTGTAAATCTTGTAACCATATCATCTATGGTTTCATTTTCTTGCATGCAAAAATTCTCATATTGGGACCGAAGAAGGTCAATCTTAGCCCTCTTCACTTGTGAGGTCCCTTCATGTGTGACTAGCAAATGTGTCCAAATTTCATATGCGGACTTGCAATGAATAACTCTAGCTATGTCATCATCATTAAGGGCTTGAAGTAGTGCATAGTGAGCCCTAGCATTGGCATCAAATTCTTTGGTCTCTATTTCGGACCAAGTGGATTCATCACCGGGGGGGTGTACTAAAGGGTTTGGTCACGGCCTTTGCAACTCGACTACCTAGAGATTGCAAGAAAACGGTCATTTTAACCTTCCATATGGGAAAGTTAAGTCCATCAAACTTAGGAGGGGTTTTAATTCCATCGGCCATTTTTACTAAGTGAATATGAATGAAATGATTAGCAAAATTAGGATCTCTCTAAGGTTGTTAAGCCAAATCCTAGAGTCCAAGCTCTGATACCAATTGAAAAACACCTAGAGGGGGGGGTGAATAGGTGTTATTGCTAATCTAACAATCTTTTTAAAACTAAGTATGATGAATGATGCAACGATCTCTCAAAGCAAGACTAAGAGCCGAATACCCCGTGAGAGGTTCTGAACTCCTTCCTCCCAATTCCCCTTGAATGGGTTAGAGGTGCGCAATGCAACCTTGTTGTATGAGATATGATCGATCAAGACAAAGTATGATGGATGAATAGTGAGATGCACACAATATATCACAAGTATCACAAGCTTGAAGTAAGAGCACAAAGAAAGAAACAAGATCACAAGCAAGTAATTTAAAGCAATATAGTGCAAGAGAAATTTAAAGCAAGAATTGACACAAGGCAATCGCAAACACAAGATATTTGTTTCGAGGTTCGAGCCACCGCTCTACTCCCCGCCTTCACCTCCGTGAAGGGTTTCCACTATCCACCGAGGACGATTACAACGGTCTACCGAAGACCCGAGCACCGAGCTCCACCAAGTACAATAACCTCTACCGAAGAGGTGTCTCCACAAGAACAAGAAGAGGAACAAGAACAAGAGTGATCACAACAAGATCACCAAACTTTTTACAACACTCTCACTCTTTTTACAACTTCACTATAGAATGAGTTAGGGATTTTGGCTCTATGAAGTGTAGTGAGAAAAACTCAGTTGTAGAGATGATTTTTGCAAGGGAACACAACTGAAAACTAGCTCAAGAAAGAATTGGAAATGGAGAGCTTAAACACTTTTCTTTTCTCTTTTGAAAACTTTGAAAACTAGAGGATTTTTCTTGGTGTTTAGTAAGAGAGTCTTCTCCTCTATTTATAGGGAGAAAAATAGGTTTAAAACAATTTATTTAGAGCTTATTTGCTCTGAAAAAGAACTGAAAACCCTGTAAAAGTCTGCCAAAAAACAGATCAAAAAAACAGATTTCAGAATTGCACAAAAGAGGAAAGAGCCGTTGGGCAGCAGCAGGCTTGGTGGTCGACCGGGCCGGTCGACCGCCAGCTCAGCTGGTCAAAGAGCCGTTGGCTCGGGTCTTCTGGCGGTCGACCGGCCGTCGACCCAGAAAACCCGAAAACAATCCTGCTCTCAGTCTTCCTCTAGCGGTCGACCGGACGGTCGACCCAGAAAACCTGAGAGCATTCCTGCTCTCAGACGATCGACCGCCCGGTCGACCGTAGGACATGCACAGACATGCACGCCCAGGCACAGTGGCCGATCGACCGGGCCGGTCGGCCGGTCAGCCTGAAACAGGAAAAACAGGTATTTTTGACTTGAAAAATTTGCGAAATAATTTTTGACTTTTAAGGAAAACTTAAGTAATATGCTAATAGGAGCATATAAACAAGATCTAAACATGGTATTTATTTTTGTAAAATATATAGTCATGTAAATATATTTTTAAGGCATGAAACCTAATTTAAAACACGAAAACTTAAATAAAAAACACACATTTTAACAAAACCAAATTGTGTGTGTGTATCCTAGAGCCAATATCCAACACTCAAACTTTAACATTCTAATTCTTACATTGGTTCTAAGTACTACAAGCTCTTCAAGGGGGCTTTTCACCATCAAGGTCTTCAACACTTGAGTCTTGAGCCCACTTTGAGTTGACTTGAGTCCAAAACACTTTTTTTAGGGTGTAAACCTTTTAGTAGAGTTAGAACCCTGAAACACACTTAAACAACAATTGATATTAGTACAAATAACTAATATGTTTTGTAATCATCAAAACACACTAAAAACGGGTGATTGTAACCTGGCCAACATGAAATCCCCGACAATTACCCATTGGAGATTCCATCTATATTTAAGGGACCTAATTTCATCCCATAAGCGGGGGTCTAGCAGGTCTTTGGTTTGGGTCATACATGACAATGCTTACCTGTTTCCAACCATTCAAAATATAGACAATCACACAGGAGAGTGTGAACTCACCTTCCCACTCATCCACTACATTAAACATGGAGTTGCTGATCCCAATGAGGATTCCCCCTACTGATCTTAATGCGTTCTTACAACACCACACATTGATCTGACCACCACCTGGTCTTCTGAAGATCGTAGGTGAGGGGTCATGGAGTTTGGTTTCTTCTAGGTAGACTACATCGGCCTTGCAGTTATTAATAACATCCATGATTATTCATCTTTTAGCCGGCCTCCAGAGGCCTCTAACATTTCTAAAAAACACATAACATGGGCAACATAAGAAAAAATTATGGGGCATCCCACATAGATATGATCACACCCCCTCGATGTGAAGAGAGTATCCTAGGGGGGACCATCATTCAATTCAGTTGTCAAAGCAGTATTAATGTTTTAACAGTAATGGAGCTATCACTACCAAGGCTTACACTTTGACAATAATGCAATTTGGGAGTAAATGAAGTAAAGAGGGAAGCTTGAGAGATACACCTAATTCGAGCTGAATTCCTCGAGCTTCATAGCCCGAGTCATGATTTCCCCCTTCTCGTCCTTTTTACCCCCATGCAAATGCATCGATCGCTTACTCTTCCTGTTCATCACTTGTTCCTTCCCTTGGGGGCGACATGTCATCCTCCAATCTCACCGTGGCGAGAGATTCCTGATTGGAATCCGACTTGGTCATGGCTGATTCAGGCTGAGCCTCACGCTGTACAGGCGAAAGGGCATTGCGAGAGTCGGCCTCCCCTGTCCTTACGCTTACGGCTTATACTAGGTCCTGCAGAGGCAGGCCATTGTTTTGGCCATCAAGGCTTGCAACTTCTTCAAAACATGGGATTGGATGGTGTCAGTGATCACTCCTATGATGTAGTCCCTATCCACCAGCACCAGTGGGTCCGCACTGTTGGAGGAGGCACCCAGAGGCTTGCCTGCAATAGGGGCTAATAGAGGGTGGAGGAGCTGGCACTGATTTCTTAAACATGGGTGCTACTACCGGTTCACGTGAATTTGCATCATCTCTCGGCCTCTCAGTAGCCACAACTTGTGCTGAGGCAACAAAGGCGAGCTGAGATGGGCCAGCTCGGCCCATTACAGAAGATAATTCGGCATGAGTTGACCCATTAACGGGCTATAGACCCAGGGGTAAGGCCTACTGAGGCTCGGACCCAAGACCCAAGAAACCTGAGCGCATAAAAGGCTAGATATTAAGGGCTATTTGTTTGCCTGAAATTGGGCTGGGAAAACCAATTTGTGGGGGCCTAGTAGCTTTTTTGAGTTAAGTATGTTTGTTTGCGTTTGAAAAACGCGTGACATGGCTTTGAAAAAGGGGCTCCGCGGTTTCAGCTCCTCCTCCCTTTGAAACCACTTGATTTCTGACACATTTTTTTATTTTTTATGGGGTTTTGTTGGTTAGGATTACTCTCTTATTTCCTTCATATGACAGTCTCATATCTCGCCTCTTCTACTCTTGCACAATAAAGTCGGTTGCCTAAAAAAGTTCCAATTTTTAACTCTCTTCCCTCCCCTTTGTGCTCTGCTGGTATGTTTACCTGAGCCTCCCCTCCTATCCTCATGACCATAGCTCCCCATTCTTGTTTTTGAGCGGCACCCTCGTTGACCTTCTAAAAATCTAATTTTCTGCACAAGAAGGTAAATTTTTGGCTTCACACGATCGGATCTACACTTCCATTGTATTTTCTTAACCGGATTTGTGAAACTAATGGTGGAGCTCCTTCTAATTCATGGGAGCAGATGTTAATGTGGTGATCTACCTCTTTATTGCTCAATAAAGCATTCTGACTTTTAGATTTACTTATTCCTTCCCTTTGTCATTCTTGCTCACCGAATCATTATGGGGTTATGAACTCATGGTGGCAGTGATTATGATGAGAAGAATCTGAGCCTCGGCCCTTCATCTCCCCTGAAAATACAGGCAGTAGTTGCCAGTTGTTGCCCCACTTCTTACTGCTGCACTTTTCTGCAATTTTTTTTGTGTTCTTGGAATTCAATTATATTATATGTTGCTGCTGTTTTTGTCCCATGAGATCATATTCTTGTAAAATTATTTCCCAATGGCTAGTGTTATTAGCCATTGGGTTTAATTTTTGTGTGGCAGTTGGCATTGGGTTCTTAGTGACCTCTATAGTTTTTTGCTTGGGTTTTGGGCGGTAAACCTGCATAATCTCATTTGTGTTGGTTGGCCTTTTTCAGGTTGCATATCAGCCTTCAAACAAATAGGCTCAAATGAAATAAATTTGAACCTAACCCACAGTTGTACTACCCCTGGCCTGCTTTTTTTCACTTGGATATCTGAATATGACAGTTTGTGGGTTTTAAATTTCTAGCCAAATAGGCCTGTCTTTGCCTCCTGATCACCTACCTTGGCATAAGCATCTCTTAGCAAACTTGCGACCTTGTTAATCATTACCTCGAATTTTGCCCCCTTCGTGTCGCGCCCTCGGGTCCTGCCCCATTTTGAATTTGAGGGCGGCTTGTGCCATCGAACTACCTCGTCTAATTAATGAGATGAGGACGTGGCTTCTGAACAGCTAAAACAACTCACCCTGAGGCAGATGGACTGGGAATTCATGCATGATTGAGGTGAAATCTGCACAGAAAAATAAAATTTAGAACTGATAGATTAAGATGTGGTAGTTTTTCAATACTATCGCTGTAGCAGGTGGCTATGGGGGCTGTGATCTACAAAAAGGGAATGTGATAGAAGCTTTTTCAGTATCCTTTTAAATTACTTAAATCGGTTGAATAATTCTTTTATAGTTTAATAAGAAAATGAAAGAAAACTGTGTTAAGTTAGAAGAAAGAGGAGTAGAAAGAGAAGAAGAAAATGGAAGAAAATATTTATTTTTCTGATTTTTTAAAAGAAATTAAGAGAAAAGAAAAGGCATGACTAAAATCTATTAGGGTTTCTACTAGTGTACTTACCTCTTTAAAATTGCCTCACCTTGGGTTTTTAGCAATGACTTACCTTTGTTTGAAAACTTTCACCGCATGGAATATAAGATTATCCTCATTCCAAACTGCCTATATTAGATCATCAAAACTATGAAAAGCAAGTATGAATTGATACAGAACTTACCCATTTAGAAGTTAGAATCTATCATCATAAGCCATCAGTGGCCTTGCAAGGGTGAGGCATGTTCAAGGCCATTAGAAGCATATGGATAGGATCAAGCATAAAAGAGCAAATATTAAAGAAAAACATAAAAACTAAGCTTTTATTACATTGAAAAACTATAAGAAAAAGGACTAAGCTACATCAAGTATCACTCTTGAAATCAGTCCTCACTTTTTCTTATGAACCTCTCTCTAATCCACCTATTAAGAAAACAGAAAATTACATTAAAAAGAAAAAATCTAAGTTAAGCTAAAGCAAAACCCTAATCCTAAGCTCTCTCTTTACCTCCTTTGCCTTCTACATTTGGTGTATTTATAGGAGAAGATAAAATGGGGAATGTGTGTGGAGATATGGACAAAATCACTTGCTCAATAGAAAAGATTTTCTGATAAGATTGGAGATAATGTTGGAGATAATTTTTGTTTATCCCTTGATCTTCAATGGATTATGCATATCTCTCTGAATCTTCTGAATATGTGTCCCAATCCTTTAGATATACCTTTGTATATTGATAGAGTTGCCTTTGGACTTCTGAATTTGTCTCTATCTCTTTGATTTTCCCAAATAATAAAATAAATCCATCTAAATCCAATTTAATTGAAAAATATCTGTGATTATCTTCTCCTTTTTCATTAATTATACATGAACAAATTAGATATTAAAACAAGTTAAATATTATTACACAATAAATGTGGAAATATAATAATAATTATGCAATATATGTGTACAATCACACTCCCACACATATCTTTTGTTTGTCCTCGAATAAAAGAAGAAAACTAAAATTAAAAATTTATTACACCACTTTCGCAGGTTATGCAATTGTATTGAGCATGTTGATCGGGGGAAAACTATGCACGAAAAGTGTATGTTTTAAAATCAAGAGTTAAAAGTGCGTGCTTTGGCTTCCTTGATACTTCCATTATAGCATGAGGCTAAATGGGTAGAACCCACAGGGACGGGAGGCGATAGAAGCTTACACGATATATTCATGTGTGTATTAACGGTTCTTCAATGTTTGAAAGAATTAAAAGAAAAGAAAACAAAGAATGAAAGAGAAGTACGGTGAAACACAAAGAAGTGAAAAACATAGAAAAGAATATATTGTGATTTTTGGATATATTTCTGAAACAAAGTGAAAAAGAAAGAAAGCTCATGGCTACTAACTACTAATGGCTTCACCAACATGCTAACCTCTTAGTGATAGTTACCTCACATGTATCATTGACCATCACTAGTCCTTGATTCAAGAGCGTTTCAAAGCACCCGTACGATAACTCATCACATTCAAACTCAACAAAACAAGAGCAAGTTATACTTAAACCATCAAATCTAAATAAGAGTAAGCATGGAGTAAAATAATGTTAGCTTGTTAGAGAGTTAGGATGTTAGAGTGTTAAATCTATCATCATGAGCCATCAATAGCTCTTGCAAGAGCAAGGTCAAGTAGGGCTATTAGATGCATGTGGATTATCATAAAAGAAGTTAGCAAGTTAGCGGTTAGTAGTTAGTTGCCATGAGAGAAAATTAGCTAAACATGTAAAAAAAGTTAAAGAGAAGAAAACAAGGAGAGGTAAAGAGAGCATCTTTCATAAATTGTCATCTTCTATTACAAGCACTCTTACTTTCTACTCATGTACCACTCTCTCTCCAATTACAAGATCTAAAAGAAAATGAAAAATACAACTAAACTAAACTACCACAAGAAAAGAAAGCTACCCTCACTCTCTGTACATCCCCAACTGAAGAACCCTAGGGGGGTATATATAGGCACCAGAGGAAGGGGGCAGGGGACAACCCTGGCCCAATGCAAGGGCGTGACGACGCCCGTACGGCCGCAGGCCGCGTTTTCGCGGCTCTTCTAGAGCCGCGCGCGCCGCGCCTGCTGCCGCGTGCTGTCGCGTCTGTCCCCTTTCGACTGCAGGTCTCGGTTTCTGATTTGGGCCCCTGGTTTTGATAAATCAACTCTCTAAAGTCAGTGGCTATATTATAGGCCTTTAATCACCCATTAAATGGTCATTTTGAGTCTTCTTCTTCATTGCACACCATAGACCTAGAAACATGCAAGAGAGGTGCTAGTAGCAGAATTTAATATTAAATAAATGTGAAGTGCGGTATGAAATATGCAGTTTTAGAGACTAATCACACCCCCACACTTATCTTTTGCTCGTCCCGAGCAAAACAAAAACTAAGAAAATTATTACACCACTTTCGCAAGTGACGCGATTGCACTGAGGATGTGCGATAAGCCGTTAAACCTCTAGGTTTTTCCTAGAGGAGGAGTTTTGTTTCCTGAAGATTTTCAGTGGATTACACCCACAAAATCCATAAATAAAGAAATCAAATGTTAGTTTTTTGAAAACGCATTTTGAAATAGAGAAAAGTGTTAAAATATTTTTGTGAAAATATAAGTGATCCAAGGTCATAGGTTAACCATAAATTATTTTTCCTTAAACTCAGTCGAAATGCAAATTCTTTTTATAAATTAAACGTAAGAATTTAAAATTGAATTGATTCTTTGATCTTTCATAACTCTTAGAAAAAAAATATGCACTTTGTGAACTGTGAAGATTTTTGGGATATCGACTCAAATTTTCATGCCATTGATTTTTGTATATTTATTATTTTTTCTTCTTTTTTCTTCCCTTAGTTTTCTTAGGTTTTCTTTTTACCCGGGTAGTGAGCCTTTAGCCGGTGACTCCAAAATCAGATGATCTTAGGGCACCAAATGAGAAAACATCCCTCAGACTTAAGGACTAGAGTAAATAGGGCACTTTAAAACTAAAGAGGATTATTTTATTTTTATCCACCGTTTTAGGTGTAAATAATCATGCTTCCCGAGGCATAATTACCCAACTTCAATAAGTGGTTTTATTCTCATCATTTTTTTAATATATATTTTTTATGGCATTTTTATTCTTTGTTTCAATCCCAAAAATTGTGTAAGTGTGAAGTGCATAAATCTAAGGCAAAAAATTCAAGATCAAATTATCTTTCCAATCTTACTTCCTTCTTCTAAAATTTAAACAAGATATATTATTTTGACTTGGTTTAAAATTTCATAATTTTAGGTCTTCCTAATTTCTAAGATAATCTTAATTTTCTTAAAAATAGATCAAAACTATTTCTGTTATTTCAAAAAGTTTTGTAAAAAGAAAAGAAAATATTTATTTTATTTTATTTTTTATTTTTTAGAAAAAAGAAAATTTTAAAAGAAGTGTAAAAGAAAGAAAATGTAAAACTACCTATGTTAGAAACCCTCCCCCACACTTACCTCATGCGTTGTCCTCAATGCATCGTGAATGTGTATATATAAGAAACAAATGGGAAGGGAACGAAAATTACCTCACGGTCGTGGCTCTGGTGGTGGTCTAATTAGGTCAAGTGTTGCTACCCAATCAAGATATTGTGGATCTTACAGAAACCCACCAGTGACCTCTAATACAACCAGAAAAATGTTGATTAAATGAATGTCTTAATTAAAAAATTATCCCCATCTATTTTTCAATTTTCAAAAATAATTACTGAGTCATTTTCTCTCACATCCTTGTTCATCAATGAAGTGTGATTTTGAAAGATGATTGATTTGGACTAAAATAGAATAGGAGTAAAAACTGACACCGACTCGGAATTTGACTTAGATCAAGTCGAGAGTCAACAATGAGAGTCAAAATTGGTTCAAAAATGGATACAAACCAAAGAATTGACGTTCATACACTTTCCCCAGCAATGAAGTGTGATCATAAGAGATTGGTGATTCCATGTCACGGTGTACTGGTAAAGGATTCAATGTTTACTCCAAAATAGAGAAAAAATCTGGTAAAAATATCAGAGTCATTATTGAATCAAAAAGTGAAATAGAATTACCAACTTGAGGTTCAGGATCACTTTCAAGCTTAAGATCAATTTTGACAAAAGGATAACTTGCAAAAATGTCAAGGTGGTTTTCAGGATTTTGGAAAGTTCAAATGAATGTAATGAAATTAAATCTTAATTTTTTTCCACAGAAGGAATGTGAATGGAAATGATCGATTCAAGTTCAGGAATGATGGGAATCAAAACTGGCTCAAGAGCGTTACTTAGTTTAGGTAACACTACAGGAGTCGATATTGATTCAAAGATTAGACTCGAATCGCTAAATTGAAGCTCTGGTTCACGTTCATCTTCAAGTTCAATTTCAGAAAATGTATAACTTGTCGAACTATCAGGAATTAGATGTTGGTCAATTTCAAGTTGGTATGATGAAATTGAAGCTGGATTTTCAAAATGGCAAGATTCTTGAGTCATATGAACATTTGATGGACATGGGAGCTTATTCATATTTTGTATTATTCACTCGGTCTCTTGCACGAATTTCATAGCTTTTTCCCACAATGATTTTTCGTTGATTGGTTCTAGAAAAGAATTATATGAATTTTGGAAATTTCGTGGACATGATGAGGCCATCATGTGTTCAAATTGTTTTGGGCCTCTATTGCTTCTTCCAAAGTCCTTTGCAATGATAATTTTTTTCAATTGGTGGTTCAAAAAAAGGAGGATATGAAGAAGAATCGGGGAATGAATATTGTGAAAATTATGGACAATGTGGTTGATAAATTGACTCGGGAGAGGTGAATCCCTATTGACTCTGTGAAGAATTGAAATTATTATGAAAATTATAGTCATAGGATTGAGGATATGAGTCATATTGAGTCGGATAATCCCAACTCGGCATATATGGTTGGTTCATGTTGTACATAGCCGGGTCGGAATTATCCGAGTCAAATGAGATCGAGGTGAAATATGGATTCATATTATGATTGAAAAAATTGTCGTAGTTAAAATCCATTTCACAATTTACAAAAAGAAATAAAAACAGACAAACAAACAAACAAACAAATAAAGAAAAAGAAAAAGAAAATAAGCCTATGCTAGGGTTGACTTAGACCTAAACGACTCCTAACTGGTTAGACTGTCATGGGGGTATATTGTCAGAATCTGATAATGAGTTAATCGGCTAGATAGGGGCAAGATCAGTGTGAGGTATTCGTGCTGGAGCAACGAGCCTAATTATGCCAAACCACTGTTCTTTAAGGTTTTGCCTCTCAATTCCTAACCTTAGACACCGATTTGACAAGAGTCAACTTCTAACAACTCCCCCCTTAGATCAATCTCTTAAATGAGTCCGAGATATCCCTAGGGGCCAACGTCTAGCAAATTTTTATTAAGGCTTGGTTTGTGTGAGTGGGGAGATGATTTTTGGGCTAATGGAGGGTAATGACTTCCCCACCTTATGTTGTTTTGGGTTTTGCCCTTAAGTTCAATTCGTGCAAGTGTGCAATATAGATAAGAATGAATACACAAAGGGAGTAAATCACCCACGTGTTTGTCCTAACTATATGCTATGCAATATGTACACCTCCATCAAGATCTCAACAACATAAGAACAAAATATAGTATATTGGAATTGAAATTTGACACGTGCCTACATGCAAATGTCTAAACCGTTTTAAAGCATCCAATTTTCGTATTTTAGTTCTTAAGTTATTATAGTGTACAGATAACAAATATTAGCAACAGAATTTATCCAACCACACAAGAGTAAGTATGGACTTCTGCAATGCTAAAAGTTTTGCCTGCATACCAAAAACAAAGAAAAAAAGTTAACAAAAACGTGAAATCAAACCATTCCCATTCCCGACAAAGGCGCCAAAATTTGATCAGGGAAAAGCCGTACGAAAAGTGTATGTTTTAAAATCAAGAGTTAAAAGTACGTGCTTTGGCTTCCTCGATACTTCCGTTATAGCATAGAGGCTAAACGAGTCGAATCCACAGGGACGGGAGGCGATAGAAGCTTACACGATATGTTCATGTGTGTGTTAACGGTTCTTCAATGTTTGAAAGAATAAAAAGAAAAGAAAACAAAGAATGAAAGAGAAGCACAGTGAAACACAAAGAAGTGAGAAACATAGAAAAGAATATATTTGTGATTTTTGGATATATTTCTAAAACAAAGTGAAAAAGAAAGTAAACTCATGACTACTAACTACTAATTGCCCCACCAACATGCTAACCTCTTAGTGATAGTTGCCTCTCATGTATCATTGGCCATCACTAGTCCTTGATTCAATAGCATTTCAAAGCATGACCCCTACGATAACTCATTACATCCAAACTCAATAAAACAAGAGCAAGTTACACTTAAACCATCAAAATTAAACAAGAGTAAGCATGGAGAAAAATAATGTTAGCTTGTTAGAGAGTTAGGATGTTAAAGTGTTATATCCATCATCATGAGCCATCAATGGCTCTTGCAAGCCTCTACTTGGCCTTGCACTTGCAAGAGCAAGGCCAGGTAGAGGCTATTAGATTCATATAGATTATTGTTGGCCCAAAGGCCTATCACCCTAGTTTTGATGATGATCAACTCATGAAGTTATGTTTACTAATGATCTTGTGTTTAATTAGTGACAGATTCATTATCAAGATCTTAGTAGGTGCATAGCTCAACAAAGGACAAAATATCAAGATTTGGAGCTAGCACGGTGTGATCCAAGGAGCTTTTGGATCAAGCATGGACCAAGTCAAGAAGATGAGAAGCCTTCAAGTGAAGACTTCAAGAAGATGAAGACTTGTGTCTAGGTATAAAATTTTGTTTTTGTTTTAGTTAAAATGTAAAGGATAGATAGTTGGTGGATTGCTCAAGTATATCTCACACACACACTCTTGATTTACTTGTCTTTTCATAAAAGATTTTGTAGTTTAGAAAAGATTTTTCTTTGTGACAAAATACTATTTGGATTTTGGTATTTTCATATATACATATCTTTTATCCAAAATCAAGTTTTGAGCTTAATGTCAAAAACATAGATATTTCACCATGATTATGTAGTGGATCATATCCATACACATTATGCCTTAAAAGTATATCTTGTTTTTGTATTTGATGAAGATTTGGAAAAATATGTTTTGGAAAACATTGTTTTGGAAAAACAGTTTTTATCTTGAGCCAAATATTTTCAAGTTACAAAAATAGTCCAATCTTTTATAACATGCCTTGATTTTGTGCAAGCATGTTTGTTTATCAAGTATATTGGTTAAAACTATTTTTGTAGATTTTTATGTATTTTATGGGATTTTATTTAAGTCGAAAAGACCATGTTTTTAATCCCAGAAAAACTGTTTTCAGGCTTCAGCTAGTCGACTTGCCTACCTTTATAGTCGACTAGTCCTGAAGTTGGTCGACCGGGTCGGTCGACCGACGTGCACAAACGTGCACGCCTTTGTGTACTGGTGGACGGTCGACCGTGCCGGTCGACCACTCTAGAGAGCAGTGCTCTCTGGAAAGTTCGGTCGACCGCACCGGTCGACCGTGGCTCCAACGGTCAGAAATCCGACCGTTGGCGGTCGACCGGGCCGGTCGACCGGCAGTACTGACAGATCCCAACGGCTAGTTTTCTGGCAGCCTATAAATTGGGGGTCTTGTCATTGTTTTGATATAAGATTTTAGGAGAGCTTTGAGCCAGTTTTTCCCAGACTTTTTAAAGGGTTTTCTCCACAAAATAGAGAGCAAATATTTCCTATCTAAAGGGAAGTTTTATCAAGAGTGTTAAAAGAAAGTCTTTGAGTTTCCTCCACCTTTCACATCCTTGTTTTTCTCACACCACACTTGGGCATCCATTGATTATTCATCTTATAGGTGTGTTGTAGTGAGAGTGCTTTAGGTGATCAAAGTGTTGTGATCACCAAAGATCTTTTCTTTGTTCTTTGAGGAGACGGGCAAGTGTGCTCGTGAATGTTTGGGTCCTAGTGAGGACTTGGTGTTTTCGGGTTCGGGTGCGAACTCCGTGATAGAGGTGCGGCCTCGGCAAGCCGGTAGGCTTGCGGTGTGTACGGGACTAGGGAGTCCGAGGGCTTGTAGGTGTTGCGGCACCGAGGAGAGATCCATTGGGATCTTGCATAGTGGAAATCCTTCGTGTGTCGAAGGCGGGGATGTAGAGCAAGTGTGCTCGAACCTCGAAACAAACCCTTTGTGTTTGCGATTGCCTTTTCTCTCTCTCTCTCTCTCTCTCTCTCTCTTTGTCTCTTGTTATATCTTGCATAGCTTATATTGTCTTTACATTTACATGCTTGATATATCTTGTGTGCATAATTGATATATATACTTGCTTGGGATTGTTGACTAACACTTGTATTCAACCAAGAGAGCCAACGCGGCACCTCAACCCATTCAAGGGGAATCTAGAGAAGTTTGTCCAGAGCCCTTCACGGGGAATTCGGCAACACTCTTGTGTTATACATAGTGTATAGTGTAAAAGTTTTAATTTGGTCATAATTGTTTTTAGCTTCCGCATTATTAGCATAATTTGCCATTAAGTGACCATTAGATTAGCCATCACCTATTCACCCCCCCTCTAGGTGAACCTACAATTGGTATCAGAGCTTGGTACTCTGATTTGGGTCTAACAACCTAGAGTAAAAGATCCTCATTTTTAGGCTAATAACAAGATTTTGTACACACTATGGAGTTCATGTCACCACCCACCTTTGACATTCTTAACATCCAAATTTGGAAGGTTAAGATGTCATTGTACCTCAAAGCCTTAGGATTTCATGTCTATCTTGCCACCACTAATAATGCATATTGTTTAAATGGTAAGAATAGTGAGGCTAATATAAAAGCCCTACATGCTTTAAGATCTAGCCTAGATGATGTTTATCTATCTAAGGTTGCTATTCTTGATTTGGCTTTTGTAGTATGGAACACCCTCACCTCCCTTGGCGAAAAGGATCTATACTATGCGGGGAGCGATTCGGACGTTGGAAGCGACATCTCCAACGTATGCTATATGGTCCAAGGGGATAACCCCCTTGAGGTAACTTCCGAATCCGAGGATGAGGATAATAACATGTCATATGATGAGCTATCTACTTTTTGTCATCTATTGCTTGAAAAATATGACATGATTAAGAAAGATAATAAAAATTTGAAAAAGAAACTTGATTGCATGCATGTAGAACATGATACATTTAGATCTAACATTGCATGTTTAGAAAAAGACAACAATAATTTGAAAAAGAATTTTGATGCCATGCTTAATGAAAAAGATTCTTTAGAAAATGAAACGGCATGCTTAGAAAAAGAAAACAAAGATTTGAAAATGAGAATGTTTCCTTACTTACAAAATTGAATGATTTATGTGAAGGGAACACTACTTTGAAAAATAAGATTGATTTGGTGGAAAAACAAAAAGAAGTTTTTTCAAGAAAACATTACTTTGAAAAGAAAATTTGTTGAAAAGGAAAAGGAATTTGTTTCTAAAAAGAAAAAGAAAAATGATTCTTTATCTCATCATGCTTTTCATGCCACAACTAATGAGATTAATAATTTGAAATATAAGATTAATAATTTGAGTTCAACTTTGAACTCTTGTGCTTTTAATCATTCTAGGTTGGAGTCAATGTTTTCAAAGAAACAAACTCCACACATTCATGCATATCATAACCATGCATTTGCTTATGTTGCACAACAAGATCACACACTACACATAAGCATACTAAGGTGTACGTATGTACACATTGTGGCCGTAAAGGCCATTTAGCAAAATATTGTTATGATAGATTAGATCATTTTAATCTTGCTCAGAATAAAAGATTTTGGGTTCCTTACAAGACTAACCCCCAAGGACCCAAGAAAATATGGGTACCAAAACCCCCACAATTTGCTTTTGATGTAGGTGAGGGCTCTCACAAAACGTGAGAGGATTGGTGCCTTGGTAGTGGTTGCAATAGACTCGATGGACATACTTTTGGATGCATCACTATCAAGGAGCTTTGGTGGAAAGACCACCATATTTGGAGCTTTGGAGTTGGTAACACTCTCTAAACTCCTACTTTTATTTACATGCTTATTCATTTGATATCATATAGCATGTTCATGTTTTATGTATCTTTGTGCTTCATGTGGTATGAACTAGTTTAAATGTAGATTTTATCAAAACTTGCATGTATACATATACAAATAGTGAATTACAATTGACTCATATATGATTGAACTTCATGCTCATTTATATCCATTATATGCATATGTATAGTCTAGTGTTGATGATTCTCTTTTATACATGTTATACCTATTTTATGCTTTACTTCATGTATATGTATTTTAAATTCAAATCTAATAAATATACATGTATACCCGTGAGTCTCTTGCCTTCAAGCAAACATCATTAATAGACTCTTTTAATATTTGGGATATGTATGTGTATTGTTAGGATTGGATTAATCATACATATACCATGAAGATTAGTGTTTTGATTAAAAATGATTTTTCGTGTTTTTGTTAAAAATGTGACTTATGATCTTTTTGAGATTCAATGGCTATTTTCATAAAAATACTAGTTACATGATCGTTTAAACACTCACACTTTTGCTAAAAATTATTTTTGAGCCTTATAGACCATGAGTGCTTAAATTTTTATGTATCTAGTTATGTTTATGAAAAACATAAGATTTGATATATTCGAAGGATTTTTTAACTAGTTTTTCAAAAATAATTTATACTAGTTATTTGTTCTTCAAATAATTTTTGAGATTGACACATGATTCTATTTTTCTCAAAATTTGATGCTTCATGATTTGAATATTAGTTTATATGTTAGTTTTTGTCAACACTAGGATTTATACTTGTACATATTGTGGGCCACGAATAAATCTAATTATATTTGTGCTTGAATGCTTATTTGAACCCATGAAATGTGCTTGTATTACTTAGTTTTGATGATACATACATTTTTAAACTTATATTCTCCTTTTGGATTTGATTTATGATCATGTGTTTTTATTTCATGTATATGTGTATTTTGCCAAACTTTAAGATATACATGTATACCTCTTGAGTCATTTGCCTTTAATGCAAATCTATTTATATGGACTCAATTGTGCTTAAGAGATATGTATGTATACTTATTGTGTTGTCAAAACATACATATATCTTGAAATATAATTTTTTTTTAATAAAAAAATGTGTGATGATTTTCATATCTTCATGATTTAAAGGTATATTGAGATTTATTGACATTTCTTTTTGCTTTATTCCTCACTTGAAGGATTTCATACTAGTTTTAAAATATTTTCATATTTACTAGTGCAATCTCTTCATATGATAGAGTATATGATAAGCTTACTCGTCAATTGGTATCATTGGATATTTTCAATTGGTATCAATATGATTTTTATATACTCATATTTTGATTGTATGTATGAATGCTTTCAAATTTAAATTATATCAATTTCTATTGTATTATCTTTTCATACATATATGTGATCTATTTGCTAAGCTTAATTCAACTTTCAATTGGTAATTCTTAAAGCTTATGCAATATGTTTTCAAGATTGATATCAAAATTAAAAAAAAATATATATGTTGATTTGATATCTCAAAATGTGTTTTACTAAGTAAGTTCAAAATTTTAAAGAAAAATTCAAAATGTTTGATTTGTATTTCCTATATGCAAGGAGAGCTAACATCTCTCTTACATATGGATTCATGTTGAGTATATTATAAATTGAGGAGCTTGACAACTCTTCTTTATATGATATACGTGTGTAGGGGGAGCTTCACATCTCCTCTTATGCATTACATAATATGTGTTATGTGAGTTAGGGCTTGTCATCCCTTCTTCATGTAATGCATATGTGTAGGGAAGCTAACTTAGCGTCTTCCTCTTCATGGATGTATATCGCATATAAATCTTTATTGATTGATTTACCCCTTCTTGATCTCTTTGTTTTTGACAAAAAGGGAGAAAATTTTGTTTGATTTGATTTTACTTTGAACCCTTTGTTGATGAGTGACAAAAAGGGGGAGAAGTATTTGAGTATATATGCATGTTTTCATTGCTTAAGGGAGAGTAGTATTTGTCTTCCTTGTTATTTATGCATATATATGTTTTTGTTTTGCAAATAGGAGAAAAAGATTTATTTTGTTTCATCTCCATCATTTGCATACATATTTATTAGCTTCATTGTCATATATTATTATTTATGTCTATGCATGAGTTAAGGGGGATTTGCATACATATTTATGAGCTTCATTGTCATATATTATTATTTATGTCTATGCATGAGTTAAGGGGGAGCTTTCTTGAAGCTTTACTTTAATCCATGCATATATAACCTCATGAGTTTTGTCATCATCAAAAAGGGGGAGATTGTTGGCCCAAAGGCCTATCACCCTAGTTTTGATGATGATCAACTCATGAAGTTATGTTTACTAATGATCTTGTGTTTAATTAGTGACAGATTCATTATCAAGATCTTAGTAGGTGCATAGCTCAACAAAGGACAAAATATCAAGATTTGGAGTTAGCACGGTGTGATCCAAGGAGCTTTTGGATCAAGCATGAACCAAGTCAAGAAGATGAGAAGCCTTCAAGTGAAGACTTCAAGAAGATGAAGACTTGTGTCTAGGTATAAAATTTTGTTTTTGTTTTAGTTAAAAATGTAAAGGATAGATAGTTGGTGGATTGCTCAAGTATATCTCACACACACACTCTTGATTTACTTGTCTTTTCACAAAAGATTTTGTAGTTTAGAAAAGATTTTTCTTTGTGACAAAATACTATTTGGATTTTGGTATTTTCATATATACATATCTTTTATCCAAAATCAAGTTTTGAGCTTAATGTCAAAAACATAGATATTTCACCATGATTGTGTAGTGGATCATATCCATACACACTATGCCTTAAAAGTATATCTTGTTTTTGTATTTGATGAAAATTTGGAAAAATATGTTTTGAAAAACATTGTTTTGGAAAAACAGTTTTTATCATGAGCCAAATATTTTCAAGTTACAAAAATAGTCCAATCTTTTATAACATGCCTTGATTTGTGCAAGCATGTTTGTTTATCAAGTATATTGGTTAAAACTAGTTTTGTAGATTTTTATGTATTTTATGGGATTTTATTTAAGTCAAAAAGACCATGTTTTTAATCCCAGAAAAACTGTTTTCAGGCTTCAGCTAGTCGACTTGCCTACCTTTATAGTCGACTAATCCTGAAGTCGGTCGACCGGGTCGGTCGACCGATGTGCACAAACGTGCACGCCTTTGTGTACTGGTGGACGGTCGACCGTGCCGGTCGACCGCTCTAGAGAGCAGTGCTCTCTGGAAAGTTCGGTCGACCGCACCGGTCGACCGTGGCTCCAACGGTCAGAAATCCGACCGTTGGCGGTCGACCGGGCCGGTCGACCGGCAGTACTGACAGATCCCAACGGCTAGTTTTCTGGCAGCCTATAAATTGGGGGTCTTGTCATTGTTTTGATATAAAATTTTAGGAGAGCTTTGAGCCAGTTTTTCCCAGATTTTTTAAAGGGTTTTCTCCACAAAATAGAGAGCAAATACTTCCTATCTAAAGGGAAGTTTTATCAAGAGTGTTAAAAGAAAGTCTTTGAGTTTTCCTCCACCTTTCACATCCTTGTTTTTCTCACACCACACTTGAGCATCCATTGATTATTCATCTTATAGGTGTGTTGTAGTGAGAGTGCTTTAGGTGATCAAAGTGTTGTGATCACCAAAGATCTTTTCTTTGTTCTTTGAGGAGACGGGCAAGTGTGCTCGTGATTGTTTGGGTCCTAGTGAGGACTTGGTGTTTTCGGGTTTGGGTGCGAACTCCGTGATAGAGGTGCGGCCTCGGCGAGCCGGTAGGCTTGCGGTGTGTACGGGACTAGGGAGTCCGAGGGCTTGTAGGTGTTGCGGCACCGAGGAGAGATCCATTGGGATCTTGCATAGTGGAAATCCTTCGTGTGTCGAAGGCGGGGATGTAGAGCAAGTGTGCTCGAACCTCGAAACAAACCCTTTGTGTTTGCGATTGCCCTTTCTCTCTCTCTCTCTCTCTCTCTCTCTCTCTCTCTGTCTCTTGTTATATCTTGCATAGCTTATATTGTCTTTACATTTACATGCTTGATATATCTTGTGTGCATAATTGATATATATACTTGCTTGGGATTGTTGACTAACACTTGTATTCAACCAAGAGAGCCAACGCGGCACCTCAACCCATTCAAGGGGAATCTAGAGGAGTTTGTCCAGAGCCCTTCACGGGGAATTCGGCAACACTCTTGTGTTATACATAGTGTATAGTGTAAAAGTTTTAATTTGGTCATAATTGTTTTTAGCTTCCGCATTATTAGCATAATTTGCCATTAAGTGACCATTAGATTAGCCATCACCTATTCACCCCCCCTCTAGGTGAACCTACAATCATAAAAGAAGTTAGTAAGATAGTGGTTAGTAGTTAGTTGCCATGAGAGAAAATTAGCTAAACATGTAAAAGAAGTTAAAGAGAAGAAAATAAGGAGAGGTAAAGAGAGCACCTTTCATAGATTGTCACTTTCTATTACAAGCACTCTTCCTTTTCACTCATGTACCACTATCTCTCCTATTACAAGATCTAAAAGAAAATGAAAAATACAAAGAGGAAGAAGAAGAACTAACCCAAACTAAACTAAACTAAACTACAGCAGAAAAGAAAACTACCCTCACTCTCTGTATATCCCCAACTGAAGAACCCCAGGGAGGTATATATAGGCATCAGGGGAAAGGGGGCCGGGGGACAACCTTGGCCCAAAGCACGGGCGCGGCCGCGCCTGTACGGCCTCGAAAACGTGGCCCAGGCCGTATTTCCCCAGCTCTTCTAGAGCCGCGCGCTGTCGCGTCTGTCCCCTATCAGCTGCAGATCTCGGTTTCTAGTTTTGGGCCCCTGGTTTTGACGAATCAGCTTTTTAAAGTCAATGGCTATATTATAGACCTTTATCACCCATTAAATGGTGATTTGGGGTCTTCTTCTTCATTGCATATCATGGACCTAGAAACATGCAAGAGAGGTGTTATTAGCAGAATTTAATATTAAATAAATGTGAAGATGTGGTATGACATATGCAGTTTCAGAGACTAGTCACATGTAAAATAAGCTTTTAAATCTCTAGGTTACTCCCAGGAATTGTAATCTCCTGAATGTTTTTTGTAAATTACACCCACAAAATCTATAAAAGAAAGAAAACAAAGTGTTAGTACTTTGAAAAAGCATTTTGAAAGAGAGAGAATATTTGAAATATTCTTGCAAAAATTCAAGTAACATATAAGTCTTTAGGATCATCAAACTATTTATTTTTAAATTTAGTCTCAATACGAAAACTTGTTATTAATCAAGGTAAGGATTAAAACTGTATTTCTCACTTAGTCTATTATTTTACCCTGAATCATATGCACCTTTATGGCCGTGAGTTTTTTAACTAAGGATTCTTCAACTTTAACTCTTATACCTTATTTTACACATTATATGGCAGTAATATCTCTTAATATTCTTAGGCTTTCTAATTCGCCCATGTAACAAACCTTTAGTAAGTGACTCCCAACCAAATGGTCCCAGGGCATCGGATGAGAAAACACCCAAGGACATATGAACTCGAGCAAATAACGTCACAAAACTAAGAGTTTTTATTGATTATATGGATCATTTTTAGGCATGAATACTTGTGCTTTATGAGGCACAAATACCCAGCTTAATAAGAAATTTTTTAATATATATATATATATATATTTATAAGGCACAAGAATCTTTGTTTTGAATCATAAGTGTGTAAGTGTATAAAGAATGTGAAATTACACCTAGAGGGTGGGCGAATAGGTGTAATCAAAATTCAAAGCAAAATAAAAATGAGATAATGCAAACGATCACTCAAAGTAAGATTAGAAGCCGTATACCCCGTGAAGAGTTCTGAACTTCTTCCTCGAGATTCCTCTAGATAAGAGTTTGAGGTGCTCAATGCAATCTTATTGTAAAAGTATAGATCGATAATAAATGAATGAAAATAAAGTAGATAAGAGAGACAATAAATCAATTACGAACAAAGAGATTTGTTTCGAGGTTCGAGCCACCGCTCTATGTCCCCGCCTTCACCACCGTGAAGGATTTCCAATCCACTTAGACTTTCCACCAAAGGAATTACAACTACTATAGAGTACTCAACTCTCCAACACACTCCTCTAATCCAGAGTTAGCGTAACAACAATAGAATAAGCACTGGGTGATCAAAACACTACAGAATCTCTCTTGAAAACACTTCTTTACAAAAACCGTAGAGAATAATATATAAGATTGAAGCTCAAGATTTTGTAAGTGAAATTTAAAAATAGAAGAGATATTTTCAGAACCAAAACTTGAAGAAAATTTCAGAGAATAAAAGCATAAAAACTAAACAAAAACTTTTTCTCAAGTAAGCACAAAACTTTGAATCTTTCAAATTGTTGTTGTGAAAACCTCTACCTTAATGACCCTTTTATATAGGTTTAGGAAGAATAAACTTAGAAAACTTTTACCAGCATGAAAGAGGAAGAAATTGACCCTCAATTCAGCAAATCACGTTTTTTAAAATCAAAACACGTTTTAAAACTGATTTCAAAAACTAGCTGTTTCTATCAAACCAGCAGACTCACGGTCCACTGGCCGGTCGACCGAACTTTTGAAATTATGACCGTTAGCTCTACCCGGTAGACCGGTCAGTCGACTGTGCCAAACTAAGAGTTGGCTACTTACAGTCGGTCGACCGCCCGGTCGACCGCAACAGGGACCGGTCGATGCCCGGTCGACCGGGAACGTGCACAACGTGCACACCCCCAATTACCAGAACTCCGGTCGACCGTGCGATCGACCGTTCTGGTCTGTAATAGGCACGGTCGATCGCCCAGTCGACCGACCTTGGCCAAAATAGTTTTTTTTGAAAAGACTTTTTGAAGATATGTAAAATTTTGAAATATTTTTGTTTGGATTTTGGAAGATAGGAAACATACATAGCTACTAGATATAAGTTCAAAACTTGATAAAAAAATATTTTAGAAAATTTGAGAACCAAAATCATACTAGAAAAAAGTGTATTTTGGTGTGTGTGCATTTTTGAGCTTCAACCATATATACTAATCTTTAACAGAAAACTATATATAAGATGAGTCAACAAGTAGGCGTCACTAAATCTTGATGTTGAGCAGTGATTGAGGTAGAACCTAATATCCCATGCTTGAGCCATCCATACCTGTACCAACCTGAAATTCATTCTTGAACTTCTATTAGTACCAAATAGCTTTTATATGGTTTGTTATCATCAAAACGCATAACCCGGGGATTGTAACCTTTGGGCCAACAATCTTCCCCATTTTGATGATGACAAAACATATAAGCTATAAAACAAAATATAGGAGGGAGGTAAAAGCTCCCCCTCAAATAATGCTCTATTATCAAGTATAAAACATTAAAACATATAAAAAAACATATATGAGATAAACATGAAACCTACAAAACAAGAAACCACCACACAAATACTTATCCCCATTTTTGTCGTACATCAAAAAGGGTTAGTAAACAACTATGAAATCTCATCAATCAATAATACAAATATTTAATTCACCACAAATAAAAGAAAATCTGTTAAAATCAAGTGGTTTAATAAAAATATCTACAAGTTGAAATTCAGTAGAAACATAATAAATATCAATATCACCTTCTCATAATGATCTCTAAGAAAGTGATATCGAACCTCTATGTGCTTAGCCTTACTATGTTAATTTGTATTTTTAGTCATATGAATAGTACTAGTATTATCACAAAAAATTCTAACATGGCCATGATCCAAATCATAATCAAGGAGAGTATGTTTCGTCCAAAAGACTTGAGCACAACAAGCCCCAGCCGCAACATACTCCGCCTCGGCGGTTGAGAGGGCTACAGAATTTTGTTTCTTGGAAGACCATGAAACAAGACAATTTCCTAGAAACTGACATATTCCACTTGTACTCTTCCTATCCACTCTACAACCTGCATAGTCGGCATCCGAAAAACTCGTCATTGAAAATTGTCTGGTCTTCAGATACCATAGACCCATTCCAATAGTACCTTTAAGGTATCAAATAATGCGTTCTACCGCAATCAAGTGAGACTCTTTAGGACAAAATTGGAATCTAGCACAAAGACATATACTAAACATGATATCCGGCCTACTAGCCGTTAAATACAACAAACTACCAATCATGCTTCTATAAAGTTTTATGTCTGTACTTTTACCTTGTTCATCCTCCTCAAGTTTGGTTGTGGTAGCCATGAGAGTTTTGCTAGTCTTTGACCCTTCAAGTCCGAATTTCTTTATGAGTTCCTTTGTGTACTTGACTTGACTTATAAAGATCCCATCACTCCTTTACTTGAATTGGAGTCCAAGGAAGTAGTTTAGCTCTCCCATCATAGACATTTCAAACTCATTCTGCGTACATGATTCAAACTCTTTGCAAAGTAATTCGTTAGTAGATCAAAAATTATATCATCAACATAAATTTGAACAATGAGAATGTCACTATCAACATGCTTAGTAAACAAAATAGTATCTACTTTACCTTTAACAAAACCATTTGAAAGAAGAAATATTGAAAGTCTTTCATACCAAGCTCTAGGAGCTTATTTTAAACCATACAAAGTTTTATCTAGTTTGAAAACAAAATTTGGATGTATAGGATCAACAAATCTGGGAGGTTGTTCAACATATACTTCCTCTTCAATAAAACCATTTAAAAATGCGCCTTTGACATCCATTTGAAAAAGTTTGAAACTTTTATAAGAAGCAAAAGCAAGTGTGATCCGTATGGCTTCGAGCCGTGCTACGGATGCAAAGATTTTCTGAAAATCGATTCCCTCGATTTAGGTGTGACCTTGGGCTACTAACCTAACTTTATTCCTAACAACATTTCTCGACTCATCCAACTTGTTCCTAAAAATCATTTAGTACCAATTGTTGGTCTATCACGGGGTCTTGGAACGAGATACCAAACTTGGTTACACTCAAATTGATTGAGCTCTTCTTGCATTACAAGCAACCAATATGAGTCGCCCTCGGCTTCGAGGATGTTTTTGGGTTCAATATGAGAAATAAAAGCATAATGGCCATATAACTTATGAAGTTTGGAGCGAGTAGATACCCCTTTGATACATCACCTATGATGAGATCTTTGGGATGACTTGTAGCATATCTCCAATCTTTTGGAAGCGGTTGAGATGGTTCCACTTCATCCTCTTGAACTTCACCATAAGTTTTTGCTTGTCTTCTTAGGTGGGTGAGTCCTTCAAGGATACTTTCTCCATGTCTTCGCCTAAAGTGTCAATCTCTACAGCATTCTTAACAAATGCATCAGATTCTTCAAACTTAACATGCATAGATTCTTCAAACTTAACATGCATAAATTCTTCAATTATAAGAGATGATTTATTGAACACTCTATAAGCTTTGCTAGTATTAGAATAACCAACAAAAATTGCTTCAAAAGCCTTAGCATCAAATTTACCCAAGTTATCTTTGGTGTTCAAAATAAAACATTTGCATCCAAAAACTCTAAAATATGAAATATTTGGTTTTCTTGAATAATAGATTTCAAAAGAAGTTTGGAAGAATTTTTACAATAATAAATTCTGTGCGATATATAGGATGCGGTGTTTACGACCTCGGCCCATAAGTATTGAGGGGGCCCATATTCATTAATCATAGTCCTAACCATTTCTTGAAGAGTCCGATTCTTCCTCTCAACGACCCTATTTTGTTGTGGAGTTCTAGGACATAACAACTCATGCTTAATTCCATTTTCTTCGCAATAAGTACGAAAGGATTGGTTGATGAACTCACCACCTCTATCATTTCTTATACGCAAAATCGAAAAACCTTTTTCATTTTCAACCCTTTTTTGAAAAACATTAAAATGTGAAAAAACTTGATCTTTATGTTCCAAAAGAAAATTCATGTAAAACGGGAAAAATCATCAACTAAAATAAAAACATAGCGATTTTCATTTAAACTTTTAGTTTTAGTAGGATCAAACAAATCTATGTGGATCAATTCTAATGGCCTAGATGTCATGATATCCTTGATTGGTTTGAAAGAGGACTTGGTTTGTTTCCCAAGTTGGCCCACATCATAAATGCGGTCCTTCTCAAACTTCAAGTAAGGAATACCCTTCACCAATTCTTTAGAATTGATTCGACAAAGATGGTCAAAAGATACATGTCCTAACCTTCTATGCCATAACCATAAATTCTCATTAAAAGCATTTAAACAGTTAGTATTGCAATCTAAATTATACATATCAATAATATAAACATTATTTTCACGAAATCTGGTGAGAATACAATCATTGGTTTTATAATTAAAAATGTTACAAGAAGATTCATCAAAAATAACTTTGAAACCACGATCACATAGTTGACTAATACTAAGTAGATTATGTTTAAGACCATCAACTAAAATAATATTTTTAATTAAAGGAGATGTACCAATCTTGATGTTACCTATACGATGATGTTGCCTTTGGAATCATATTTGAAGGTGACGGTGCCACCTTCAACGTGCCTTGATAGAGTTGCAAAATTATTAATGTCCCATATCATGTGCCTTGAGCAACCACTATCAAGGTACCACCGCTCCCTACGTCTTGGAGCCTTGGTGTGTACCTATATCAAACAATGAAGTTGTTGACTTTGGTATCCATATTTTCTTGGGTCCTATTACGTTAGTACTTCGAGCCCAAACATGATTATTAGTACCATTTATACTATCATAACAAAATTTAACTAGATGACTATTTTGACCACAAAAAGTACATTTATAAAATTTCCCATATTTGAAAGCATGATGTGCATGATGAACATGTGGTTTATGCGCATGGTGAACATGTGGTGTTTGAGCATGTGTAGTATGAATGTGTTTCTTTGAAGCATTTTTCTTTGAAAATATGTCTTCTAATTTAGCTTTGTTAAACTCACATTTCTTTAAAATATTTCCCAAATTGTTGATTTTAGTTTTTAAGATAGAAATTTCATTGTCATCAATCTTGAAAAACTTAGCTTTACATGAAACCTTGTATGCATCAAACTCCCTTTGTGTTGATAAAAGAGTGAAAGACAAATTATCTTTTTCTTTGGAAAGAATAATAATCTTGTTTTGAAAAATTTTATTTTCCTTTTTCATTGTTTGACAATTTTTCTTTAAAGAGTCATAATTAACTGTAAAAAGCATTTAATAAATCCTCTTGAGTTACTCCACTATTATCAAAAGATTGTTCAGAATTTACCTTGGTGTGTTTGTCATAAAACACATGTTTACAGTGTCCATCTCCTCTTCAGATTCACTTTCTGAATCCCAAGTGGCTTTGAGAGCTTTCTTCATAAATGGCTTCTTTTGCTTGATAGAAGAAGATATCTTGTTTCTGAAATCTGGATTCAGCCATGATATGTCCAAGTTTCTGACAGTTGAAGCAAATGATTCTTTTTTCCTCCTTTCCTTACCGTCGTCTCCTATGGTTATATTTTTCCTTGTTGTATGCTCTTATTACATTTCTTACAAGGAGAGATAGCTCTTCATCTTCTCCTTCTTCTTCTTCTTCTTCATCATCAGAGTTGGCGGGAGTAGACTTGAAGGTGATACTCTTCTTCTTTTGTGGCGTCATTTCTTCTCTTGCCGCTTTTGTTGGCCCAAAGGCCCATCACTCTAGTTTTGATGATGATCAACTCATGTAGTTATGTTTACTAATGATCTTGTGTTTAATTAGTGACAGATTTGTTATCAAGATCTTAGTAGGTGGGGGCTTCAACAAAGAATTTAAAGACAAGTTTTGGAGCTAACACCAGTTGATTCACGAGCCTATGCATCAAGATCACATCAAGTACTCAAGAGGAGTCGAGCTCATTGGATTGCATTTGGACCAAGTCAAGATGATGAGAAGACTTCAAGAGAAGACTTCAAGATCAAGACTTGTGTCTAGGTATAAGATTTTGTTTTAGTAAGATTTTATTTTAGATAAAATGTAAAGGATAGAATAGTTGGTGGATTGCTCAAGTACATATCACACACACACTCTTGATTTTATTGTCTTTTCATAAAAGATTTTTAGTTTAGAAAAGATTTTTTTTTGTGACAAAATACTATTTGGATTTTGGTTTTCATGTTTACATATCTTTCAACCAAAATTAAGTTTAGAGCTTAATGTCAAAAACTTAGATATTTCATCTTATTTGTGCAGTGGATCATATCCATACACACTATGCTTTAATGAGTTCAAAATATCTAGTTTTTATTTAAAGGAGATTTGGAAAAACATGTTTTGGAAAAATATTGTTTTGGAAAAACAGTTTTTTTTATCATGAGCCAAATATTTCCATATTACAAAAATAGTCCAAATCTTTTATAACATGCCTTGATTTTGTGCAAGCATGTTTGTTTATCAAAGTATATTGGTAAAACTATTTTTGTAGATTTTTAAGTATTTTATGAGATTTTATTTGAGCCAAAAAGACAAACTTTTTAATCCCAGAAAAATTGTTTCAGGCTTCAGATAGTCGACTTACTACCTTTATAGTCGACTAACTCTGAAGTCGGTCGACCGGCTTGGTCGACCGACGTGCACGACGTGCACGCCTTGTCCTGGCAGTTGGCCGGTCGACTCGGTCGGTCGACCGAAACTGAGAGCAGTGCTCTCTGTTCTTTTGGGTCGACCGGGCGGTTGACCGGCAGGCTCCAACGGTCGGATTTTTGACCGTTGGCGGTCGACCGGCGGGTCGACCAGCAGGTCTGACAGACCCCAACGGCTAGTTTTTGACAGCCTATAAATTTGGGGGTTTGGTCATTGTTTTGTAAGAAGATTTTTGGAGACTTTTAGAGCCAGTTTTCCTACTCTTTTCAGAGGTTTTTCTCCACAAAATTTAGAGCCCATACTTTCAATTAAAAGGAGAGTTTTTATCAAGAGTGTAAAAGTGATTTCTTTGAGTTTTCCTCCACCACTCTCATCCTTGTTTTTTCTCACACAAACACTTGAGCTATCCATTGCTATTCATCTTATAAGAGTGTTGTAGTGAGAGCTTTTATTGGTGATCAAAGTGTTTAGATCACCAAGAGATCATTTCTTGTACTTTGAGGAGGCGGACGTGTGTGTCCGCGTTGTTTCGAGTTCGGGTACGAACTCCGTGTTTGAGGTGCGGCCTCGGCAAGCTTGTGGGGCTTGCGTGTGTACGGGACTAGGGAGTCCGAGGGCTTGTAGGTGTTGCGGCACCGAGGAGAGATCCATTGGGATCTTGCATAGTGGAAATTCTTCGTGTGTCGAAGGCGGGGATGTAGAGCAAGTGTGCTCGAACCTCGAAACAAACCCTTTGTGTTTGCGATTGCTCTCTCTCTCTTTGTCTCTTGTTATATCTTGCATGCTTTATTGTCTATCTTTATATGCTTGATATATTCATTGTGCTTAAGTGATATATACATGCTTGGGTTGTCTGCTAACACTTCTATTTAACCAAGAGAGCCACGCGGCACCTCAACCCATTCAAGGGGAATCTAGAGGAGTTTGTCCAGAGCCCTTCACGGGGAATTTGGCAACACTCTTGTGTTATACGTGGTGTTTAGTGTAAAAGATTTGTTAAGATCATAATTGCTTTTAGCTTCCGCATTATTTGGCATTAAGTGACCATTAGATTAGTCTTCACCTATTCACCCCCCTCTAGGTGAACCTACAATTGGTATCAGAGCTTGGTACTCTGATTTGGGTCTAACAACCTAGAGTTAAAGATCCTCATTTTTAGGCTAATCACAATATTTTGTACACACACCATGGACTTCATGTCACCACCCATGTTTGACATTGTTAACATCCATATATGGAAGGTGAAGATGTCCTTGTATCTCAAAGCCTTAGGTATTCATGTTTATCTTGCCACAACTAATAATGCATATTGTTTAAATGGTAAGAATATTGAGGCTAATGCAAAAGCCCTACATGCTTTAAGATCTACCCTAAATGATGATTATTTATATAGGGTTGCTAATATTAATTTGGCTTTTGTAGTTTGGAACACTTTGATCTCCCTTGGCGAAAATGATCAATACTATGCGGGGAGCGACTCGGATGTTGGAAGCGACCCTTCCAATGTGTGCTATATGGTTCAAGGGGATAACCCCCTTGAGGTAACTCCGAATCCGAGGATGAGGACATGTCATATGATGAGCTCACTTCATTTTGTCAATTATTGCATGAAAAATATGACATGATTAAGAAAGAAAATAAAAATTTGAAAAAGAATATTGCTTGCATGCATAAAGAACATGATTCATTTAGGAATAATATTGCATGTTTAGAAAAAGAAAATAAAGATTTAAAAAATGAGAATGTTTCCCTCATGTCTAAATTGAATGATCTTTGTGAAGGAAACACAAATAAAATTGATTTGGTGGAAAAACAAAAGGAAGTTGTTTTTCAAGAAAATAAATCTTTGAAAAGAAAAATTTGTGAAAAAGAAAAAGATTTTGTTTCTAAAAAGAAAAAGAAAAATGATTCTTTATCTCATCATGCTTTACATGCCACCACTAATGAGATTAAAGATTTAAAAAATAAAATGGATGGTTTGAGTTCAACTTTGAACTCTTGTGCATTCAACCATACTAGATTGGAGTCAATGTTTTCAAAGAAACAAACTCCACATGTTCATGCACATCATACCCATCATGCATTTGCTTATGTTGCACAACACGATCACAAACATTCACATAAGCATCCTAAGGTGTACACATGTACACATTGTGGCCGCAAAGGCCATTTAGCAAAATTTTGTTATGAGAAGTTGCATCATTTAATTTTGCTAATAATAAAAATTTTTGGGTTCCTTACAAGACTAACCCTAAAGGACCCAAGAAAATATGGGTACCAAAATCCTCACCTTGTGTATTTGATGTAGGTGAGGGCTCTCACAAGACGTGAGAGATTTGGTGCCTTGGTAGTGGATGCAAATGGACATGATGGACATACTTTTGGCATGCATCACTATCAAGGAGCTTTGGTGGGACAACCACCATGTTAGGAGCCTTGGAGTTGGTAACAATCTCTAAACTCCTACTTTTTATGTACATGCTAGTTCATTTATCATATTTTTAGCATGATCATGCTTTATTTGTTTTATGTGCTTCCTGTGGTAAAAACATGCTTAGATGTAGTTTTTTTATCAAAACTTGTATTATTCATGTACAAATAGTGAGCTACATTTGTTTTATATATGATTGCACTTCATACTCATTTGTACCCACTATATGCATATGTATAGACTAGTTTTGATGATTCTCATTTATACATGCTTTGCCAATTTTTATGCTTTACTTCATGTATATGTACTTTTAATTCAAATCTAATAAACATACATGTATACCCGTGAGTCTCTTGCCTTCATGCAAATACATTTGATAGACTCTTTTATGTTTGGGATATGTATGTGTATTGATAGTTTTGGATAAATCATACATATACCATGAAGATTAGTGTTTTAATGAAAAATAATTTTTCATGTTTTTGTTTTGTTAAAAATGTGACTTATGATCTTTTTGAGCTTCAATGTCTATTTTCATGAAAATGCTATTTACATAACCTTTGAACACTCATCTTTTACTTTTCAAGATAATTTTGAGCTTTATGGACTATGAGTGCTTGAACTTTTATGTACTTAGTATGATTCATGAAAAACATATGCTTTGATTTCATGTTTTGAAGGATCTTTAACTAGTTTTTCAAAAAAAAATATATTTAAACTAGTTATTGTTCTTCATTTGGTAGTGATTTTCAATGCTAAAATATTTTCAAATCTAATTTTTGAAAACCCCTACCATCAATGGGAGGATGGATGGGAGATCATGTTCATGTATGCTTTATGAGAAAAACACTTTTATCTTGAACCATGATTGGGTGGTAGTTATATGAGATATATATTTGATTTACATTGTCATTTTCAATTGGTATCATTGGATTCTTTCAATTGGTATCTAAATTGATAATTTTTGTATATACTCATATTTTGTTTTCTTATATATGTATGTATCAATGTCAATTGGTATACTCATTTCATACAGATATATGAGTTTCATGTGCTTAACTTTCAATTGGTTCACATTTTTAAAAGCACAAAGTTTATGATGAAAAATAAAATTTTTGATCATTATGTTTACTATTGGTATCAATATGTTTCAACTTCATATTTGGTATCAGAGCAATTGGTATCAATATGATTTACAAAAATGATTATTTTCATTTTGGTATCTTAAAATTTGTTTGTTTTACAAAAGCTCTGATACCTTTAAAAATTTTGTTTAAGAAAAATCAAAAAAAATGTTTTGATCTATATTTCCTATATGCAAGGAGAGCTTAACATCTCTTCTACATATAGATTCATGTTGAGTGTTGATTGATACACAATATTGCATATTTTACCACATAATCCCCATGCATATTGCAAATAAATACATGATTTTTACTCATCTTCTCTATATTTTTACAGGTCCACACACTAATGAGAGAAAGCCCAATAATCACTTTGATTAGCAATAATTAAAGAGAGTAATTCCAAGCCCAAGATAAAGCCCAAATTTGAAATCAGAATCCAGAGAGATCCGCGTAACAACTCAAGATTCTAGAAGGCCACGTGGATAACAACTTCGTAACGAATCTGCAACAGAATTCTGTTACTCAACAGATTCAGTTTTGCCGCAAAAACAGGGATTTTGCCGCCACATTGCGGCAAGGATAAGGCAGTTGAGTCCCAGATTTTGCGCCAACAAACTGGGTTCTGGATCCTTCTCCTGTGGCCTATAAATACTGCACCTGGACCTGCGAGCAAGGACTGAACAGCAAGAGAAGGAGATTAGAGATTAGTTGCATGTATTTTCTTAAGTTTTTCTTTAGGTTTTAGTTTTCCTTCCTCGTCTTCCCTAGATCTTTGCAAGAGAGAGATTGTAAGAGAGAGAGAGAGCTTGTGTAAGCAAGGGTGACACTTGTGGAGCAAGGATTGATCCATTCTCTTCAACTCTACTTGAGCAAATTCTAATATTACTTGCTTTCTTTAATTCATGCTTTTATTTCCTTGCAATTTTACTTCATGCTTGCTTTTTCTTTTAATGGCTTATAGCTAACTTTTCTACATGTACTAGCTAACACTAATCTTGCTTAACTTCTAACTCATGGGTGATTGCTTAAGTTCATCTTACAAGTTGGATGGTCTTCTCTTCTCCGATGGGTAAAACCCCCGTCATCCAAGTGAGAAAGTAATTAGGTCAACACGCAAGACAAATCTATGCCGATGAATCAACATGAGGCAAGCATCACTATCACGGAGTTTAGTAAGTAGCAAGTTAGTTAGCTAGTCATGGTTTTCTTCTATCTTAAATCTTTTACAAAGTTTTCATTCTTGATTTCTTTTCCTTTTCCATCATGAACAATTCCACCACTTCTTTCATTTCTTGTTCTATAATTGTTTTATTCTTTTAAGCAAAGAAGACACTTCGTTTACTTTCTTCACTACGGACCGTAACGCTTCCATCGCTAGCTCTCCCTGAGAATCGACTCGGTATAGCCCATGCTATAACGGAGATAGGAAAGGGTATATTAATCATCTATCATACATTTGTGGAGTGATCTAAGCACTTGAGGTTGTTTCTAAACCTTATCTCTCTTTTTATTGAATATATTTTGTGTGCAAATTATACTCCACAATACAACACCTTTCCCGTCTAATCAAAAAAATGGCGCCGTTGCCAGGGAGAGCAACGGTTTTTGGTTTAAAGTGAAGAACTAAACGAATCTTCTTCTCTGTTGCAGGTTACAGGTTGAAGAAACAGGAAAATTTGTATTGCAGTGACATATAAGTGGACCTGGGCCTCTGCTCTAGAAAGCAGAGCCCAGGATCCCTCTGAATTGCCGCAAATTCTGGGTTTTTGCCGCAGAATTGCGGCAAAGAGGAGATCACTACTGACCTAATTTCTGCAGGGCTTGCTTCTCTGCAAAATACATCTGATGCAATAATTTTTTCCTGTATTCTTCACCATACTCCTGCTTAATAATCAACAGTAAAAAATTGGTTGTTAACGTTAAAAATTGTTTAGACATTTGCATTCTAGGCACGTGTCTTTCAATTTCTTTACTTTTACTGTTGAAGAGTGCTGGAGACAAGGTACGTGCGCATTGCATCTAGACTAGGACTCACTCTTTGTTTGATTTAATTACGCTTTGAGTGAACCTTGTTTGTTGATATCGTACACTTGCACAAATCAATTCTAAGGGCATAACCCATAAAAAAATAAGGTGGGGATTTTATCACCTCTTCCTTAGCCCGAAAATCATTTTCCCACGCACTCACAATCCCAAGCTTGTAAATAAAAACTGATAGACGTTGGCCCTAGGGACATCTCGGACTCACTTAGGAGATTATCCTAAGGGGAAAAGTGTTGGAAATTGACTTTTGTAAAATCAGTGTCTAGGAAAGGGATTGAGGGCCGAAAGCCCGAAGGTTGCTGGTTACTTAATTAAGGAACGTCTCTGACGGAAAACCTCCCACCAACCTTACCCTTTCCTGGCTGATTAGCTTATAGTCAAAGTCTACACTAAACCTCCTGTGGACGATCTAATCAGTTAGGAGTCGTCTAGGTCTAGGAATCCTAGAAGCTTGGATTGATTTTTCTTTTTAATTGTTTGTTATTTTCTCTTTTTCGCTGGTGTGATCGGTGCACGTTGTTTGTGATTATATTTGCGAGAGTGGTTTCGTGATCCAAAATCTGCAAGACTTGATAGACTTTCTACACTTGCACTTACACAACCACTTGACATTATGGAAAACAACGTCTCACTTCAAGATCGATTTTATCCGATTCGCACCTCCCTTCCATCTTGCATTCTTCTCCCCGAACCTAATGGAAATCACTTCGAGCTGAAACCGCAATTCATTAATACACTTCCCCGATTCCATGGTCTTGAGTCTGAAGACGCGTACGTCTTTATTCGTGAGTTTGAAGAGGTATGCCAAATGATGAGAATTTCCCAATTGACCGAGGATGCTGTTAGGTTAAGATTTATACCATTTGCACTGAAGGATTTAGCTAAGAAATAGCTTTACAATCTTCCCGTCAGTTCCATATCTTCATGGGAGGATTTTGTAAAAGTCTTTCTTAAGAAATTCTATCCTATCCACAAAACAGCCCTCATGCGCAAGAATATCATGCAATTCAAGCAAGAACCAAATGAACCTTTCTGGAAGTATCTTGAGCGTTTTAAAGACCTCCTAGCCCTATGTCCTCATCACGGCATAGAGAAATGGCGTTTATGCCAGATTATCTATGACGGTCTAGATTACCAAATGAAAACCCTCCTTGAATCCATGTGTCAAGGGGAATTTTTGAAGAAAGATGAACATCAGGGGTGGGATCTCTTTGAAACCCTAGCTGAGAAAACCATTCAGTGGGAGTCATGTCCTGATAAATCCACTCCCACCACTTCCAGAATTGGTACACACTCCATAGAATCCTCTATAGCTGCAGAAGCCAAGATCACACAATTGATGAAGAGGATAGAACTGCTTGAGTCAAAGGGAAATTCTGTTGTAAATCAGGTCAACCCATTGCCTGTGACTAAACCGGGTTGCACCAACTGTCTTGACCTTAGCCATGTCTTTGAGGAGTGTCCTTTGTATCAGCTCCAATCATATCAGGAGAACATGAATGCAGCTTTTACCAGACCCCCATACTCCAACACATATAATTCGGGATGGCAGAACCATCCAAATTTTTCAGGGAGTCAGTCTGGTCCTGAGCATCATAGGCCACCACTTCCACATCCTTATAATGCTCAGTCTCACACATCCAGTTTCAATCATAATTCACTGTATGTTCATCCATCTCACAGTCCACCACATTCACAACCATATCAGAACTCACCATATTACCATTCACAATTCCAATCTCCATATCATCAACATCCACCCCAGAATAATTCAGATGATAAAATATCAGAGTTGATGAAAATGATAGAATCCTTAACCAAGACCCAAGCTTCAATGATGAACCATCATCAACAGGATATGGATAGAATTCAGGTCCAATTAGGGCAATTGGCTAATGAGAGAAAAAAGGTATGCTTCCAAGCCAGCCAGTGCCAAATCCCAAACATCACTTCCCTTTGAATGAAGTGGAAGATTCAGGACCCAGTCAATGTCATGCTATTCATACCCTGAGATCTGGAAAACAAGTTGATAATAAGGTTTCTAGTCAATCATCTCATCCAGCACCAAAGCCAACACCTCTTGTCCCAGTGCAACCAGCTTCTGACAAATCATCTTCTAGTACAGAGCCATCCACTTCAAAAGCCAAGGGTAAAGAAAAGGTAGATGAGCAACCCTATAAGCCTGTTGTACCATTTCCAAATAGGCTTAAGAATCCCAAGACAAATGCTCACATGGAGAAGATAAAAGAAATGTTCAATAAGGTCCAAATCAATGTCCCTCTTCTTGATGCCATACAACAAGTACCATCATATGCTAAATTCTTAAAGGAAATGTGCACCAAGAAGAGGAGAACACAGTCCCTAAAAAAGTCTTCCTAGCATCATCTATCAACGAGCTGCTCAATGGTCCAATTCCTGTTAAATACAAAGACCCAGGGAGCCCCACCATTTCATGCATCATAGGACAGACTACCATCAATAGGGCACTTCTTAATTTGGGGGCCAGCATCAATCTCCTGCCTTTCTCTGTGTATCAGCAATTAGGGTTAGGGGATCTCCGTCATACCCAAATGACCATACAATTGGCTGATCGCTCTGTCACTAGACCCAAGGGGAAATTCACGATGTCCTTGTCAAAGTTGGGGAATTCATTTATCCTGTTGACTTTGTAGTCCTTGAAACAAAACCTGTGTCAAATTCCAATCAAAGGGCTCAAACTCCTGTCATTTTGGAACGACCATTCCTGGCTACTGCAAATGCCATCATTAATTGCCGGAATGGATCAATGAGGTTAACCTTTGGTAACATGACTCATGAACACAATGTCTTCCACACACAACCTCGTAAAACAAAAGAACAAACATTTGAGGTTAGTTTCATTAGTAACAATTGTGAGGAAGAAGGTGAAGATCCAAAAGATGAGTCACAATCTTGTGATTCTCTTATCCGAGTACCCTTTCAAAAGGGGAAAGTTGATTTGGATATTTTCACTTTTAATGAGCCAACTCTGACTATATTTGAACCTCCGATTGATATATCCTTTGAAGACCTGTTTGCTGATGAGATCATGTGTCTAGATGAGTCAACTCGGGGTCAGCTAACTGATTGCACACTTCCGGATGTTGATCTTAGTTTTGAAGAATTGTATGGAGAGAAGCTGAAATTCCTTAACATTGGAAGTGATGAGATTCAGAGTGAGAGTGGTGATAAGGAATTTTTTAGTGAACAATGTGGTGGAATGAGGGTGAATGATAATAATAAACAATTGAATCTGGAAATACCTAGGGCTGAAATAATTCAAACCGTTTCCCAACTGAGCTCACGAAAGCAGACGCACTGGAACGATGGGAAACAGGCCAGAGGAAAGCGACCAAAAGCCTAGGTAATGGTTACACTTGTATATAATCTTTGTAAATAATTTTTTGCACTTTCTTGTAAATAAAAAGTTTCTTACCTCTTACCTGTTCATGCATACATATATCATGATGCATTGAGGACAATGCATGAAATAAGTGTGGGGGAGGGTTTACTAACATAGAGTTTTTAGATTTTTTTTTCTTGATTTTTTTTTCTTTTACACTTAACATAGGATTTTTCATTTTCTTATTAGGTTGTTTCTTTTTATTTTTAGGATTTTCATTTTCTTTTTAGGTTTTTTTTTTTTTTAGATTTTATCTTTCTTAGTAGATTTTCTATTTTCTTTTAGATTTTACTTTTTCTTTTTAGAAATAAAAAATAAAAAAAATATAAAAACTTTTGAAATAAGAGACAAAGTTTTGATCTATTTTTAAGAAAATTAAGATGTATCTTAAAAATTAAGAAAGCCTTAATTATGACATCTTAAACCTAGTTGAAATAATAGATCTTGTTTAAAATTATAGGCTAAGTAAGTAAAATTGGTGAGATATTTTTATCTTGAATTTTTACCTTAGATAAATATGCACTTTACACTTACACATTTCTTGGGATGGAGGCAAAGACCAAAAATGCCATAAAAATAAAAAAAAAAAAGAAAAAATATATATAAATAAAACATCACCTATTAAGCTGGATAAATGTGCCTCAAGAAGTATGATTATTCACGCCTAACGGTGGTAAAGGAAATAAATAATCCCCTTTAGTTTTGTGGCCTTTTTTACTCGAGACCTTAAACCCGAGGGATGTTTTCTCATCTGGTGCCCTAAGACCGTCTGGTTTGGGAGTCATCGGTTAAAGGCTCGTTACAAGGGTAAACTAGAAAGCCTAAACTAAGGGAAGAAAAAAAACAGAAATATATATATATATATATATATATATATAAATGGCTTGATGGTTGGAGTTGAAATCCCAGAAATTTTCACTGAGCACGGTGTGCATATTATCTAGGTTTTATGAAAGATAAAAGTATTCAATCCAATTTTGAATTCTTACCTTAATTGAAGACAAGATCTTGCATGGAGACTAAGTTTAAGGAAGAATGATTATAGGTGGACTTATGACCTAAGATCACTTATATTTTTGCAAAAATAGTTCGAAAACATGTCTCTCTTTCAAAATGGATTTTCAAAACACTAACATTTGTCTTTTTTCTTTATGGATTTTGTGGGTGTAATCCGCTGAAAACCCTCAGGAGACAACACTCCTCCTCTAGGGTAACCTAGAGGTTTAACGGCTTGTTGCACGCGCTCAGTGCAATCGCGTCACCTGCGAAAGTGGTGTAATAAAATTGGTAGTATAGTTTTTCTTTTCTTTTTCTTTGTTTTGCTCGGGACGAGCAAAAGAATAAGTGTGGGGTGTGATTGATACACAATATTGCATATTTTACCACATAATCCCCATGCATATTGCAAATAAATACATGATTTTTACTCATCTTCTCTATATTTTTACAGGTCCACACACTAATGAGAGAAAGCCCAATAATCACTTTGATTAGCAATAATTAAAGAGATTAATTCCAAGCCCAAGATAAAGCCCAAATTTGAAATCAGAATCCAGAGAGATCCGCGTAACAACTCAAGATTCTAGAAGGCCATGTGGATAACAACTTCGTAACGAATCTGCAACAGAATTCTGTTGCTCAACAGATTCAGTTTTGCCGCAAAAACAGGGATTTTGCCGCCACATTGCGGCAAGGATAAAGCAGTTGAGTCCCAGATTTTGCGCCAACAAACTGGGTTCTGGATCCTTCTCCTGTGGCCTATAAATACTGCACCTGGACCTGCGAGCAAGGACTGAACAGCAAGAGAAGGAGATTAGAGATTAGTTGCATGTATTTTCTTAAGTTTTTCTTTAGGTTTTAGTTTTCCTTCCTCTTCTTCCCTAGATCTTTGCAAGAGAGAGATTGTAAGAGAGAGAGAGCTTGTGTAAGCAAGGGTGACACTTGTGGAGCAAGGATTGATCCATTCTCTTTAACTCTACTTGAGCAAATTCTAGTATTACTTGCTTTCTTTAATTCATGCTTTTATTTCCTTGCAATTTTACTTCATGCTTGCTTTTTCTTTAATGGCTTATAGCTAACTTTTCTACATGTACTAGCTAACACTAATCTTGCTTAACTTCTAACTCATGGGTGATTGCTTAAGTTTATCTTGCAAGTTGGATGGTCTTCTCTTCTCCGATGGGTAAAACCCCCCGTCATCCAAGTGAGAAAGTAATTAGGTCAACACGCAAGACAAATCTATGCCGATGAATCAACATGAGGCAAGCATCACTATCACGGAGTTTAGTAAGTAGCAAGTTAGTTAGCTAGTCATGGTTTTCTTCTATCTTAAATCTTTTACAAAGTTTTCATTCTTGATTTCTTTTCCTTTTCCATCATGAACAATTCCACCACTTCTTTCATTTCTTGTTCTATAATTGTTTTATTCTTTTAAGCAAAGAAGACACTTCGTTTACTTTCTTCACTACGGACCGTAACGCTTCCATCGCTAGCTCTCCCTGAGAATCGACTCGGTATAGCCCATGCTATAACGGAGATAGGAAAGGGTATATTAATCATCTATCATACATTTGTGGAGTGATCTAAGCACTTGAGGTTGTTTCTAAACCTTATCTCTCTTTTTATTGAATATATTTTGTGTGCAAATTATACTCCACAATACAACACCTTTCCCGTCTAATCAAGTGTATTGTATATTGAGGAGCTTGACAACTCTTCTTTATGTGGTACACGTGTGTAGGGGGAGCTTCACATCTCCTCTTATACATTACTTAATATGTGTTATGTGAATTGGGGCTTGTTATCCCTTCTTCATGTAATGCATATGTGTAGGGAAGCTAACTTAACGTCTTCCTCTTCATGAATGTATATCGCATATAACCTTTTATTGATTGATTTGTGTTACCCCTTCTTGATCTCTTTGTTTATGACAAAAAGGGGGAGAAAAATTTGTTGATTGTGTTTTTACCCCTTTGTTGATGATTGACAAAAAGGGGGAGAAAGATTTTGGATTTATATGCATGTTTTGTGAAAAAGGATTGTTTATGCATATATGTTTTGTTTTGCAAATAGGAGAAAAAGAATTTGATTTGTTTTATGCTTGATTAGCATGTTTACTCCTACATTTGCATACATGTTTATGTGCCTCATTGCATATCTATTTGTTTATTTATTATGCATGAGTTAAGGGGGAGCTTCTTTGAAGCTTTACTTTAATCCATGCATATATAACTTCATGAGTTTTGTCATCATCAAAAAGGGGGAGATTGTTGGCCCAAAGGCCCATCACTCTAGTTTTGATGATGATCAACTCATGTAGTCATGTTTACTAATGATCTTGTGTTTAATTAGTGACAGATTTGTTATCAAGATCTTAGTAGGTGTGGGGCTTCAACAAAGGATTTAAAGACAAGTTTTGGAGCTAGCACCGGTTGATTCACGAGCCTATGCATCAAGATCACATCAAGTACTCAAGAGGAGTCGAGCTCGTTGGATTGCATTTGGACCAAGTCAAGATGATGAGAAGACTTCAAGAGAAGACTTCAAGATCAAGACTTGTGTCTAGGTATAAGATTTTGTTTTAGTAAGATTTTGTTTTAGATAAAATGTAAAGGATAGAATAGTTGGTGGATTGCTCAAGTACATATCACACACACACTCTTGATTTTATTGTCTTTTCATAAAAGATTTTTAGTTTAGAAAAAAAAAAATTTTGTGACAAAATACTATTTGGATTTTGGTTTTCATGTTTACATATCTTTCAACCAAAATCAAGTTTAGAGCTTAATGTCAAAAACTTAGATATTTCATCTTATTTGTGTAGTGGATCATATCCATACACACTATGCTTTAATGAGTTCAAAATATCTAGTTTTTATTTAAAGGAGATTTGGAAAAACATGTTTTGGAAAAACAGTTTTTTTTTATCATGAGCCAAATATTTCCATATTACAAAAATAGTCCAAATCTTTTATAACATGCCTTGATTTTGTGCAAGCATGTTTGTTTATCAAAGTATATTGGTAAAACTATTTTTGTAGATTTTTAAGTATTTTATGGGATTTTATTTGAGCCAAAAAGACAAACTTTTTAATCCCAGAAAAATTGTTTCAGGCTTCAGATAGTCGACTTACTACCTTTATAGTCGACTAACTCTGAAGTCGGTCGACCGGCTCGGTTGACCGACGTGCACGACGTGCACGCCTTGTCCTGGCAGTTGGCCGGTCGACTCGGTCGGTCGACCGAAACTGAGAGCAGTGCTCTCTGTTCTTTTGGGTCGACCGGGCGGTCGACCGGCAGGCTCCAACGGTCGGATTTTTGACCGTTGGCCGTCGACCGGCGGGTCGACCGGCAGGTCTGACAGACCCCAACGGCTAGTTTTTGACAGCCTATAAATTTGGGTGTTTGGTCATTGTTTTGTAAGAAGATTTTTGGAGACTTTTAGAGCCAGTTTTTCCTACTCTTTTCAGAGGTTTTTCTCCACAAAATTTAGAGCCAATACTTCCAATTAAAAGGAGAGTTTTTATCAAGAGTGTAAAAGTGATTTCTTTGAGTTTTCCTCCACCACTCTCATCCTTGTTTTTTCTCACACAAACACTTGAGCTATCCATTGCTATTCATCTTATAGGAGTGTTGTAGTGAGAGCTTTTATTGGTGATCAAAGTGTTTAGATCACCAGGAGATCATTTCTTGTACTTTGAGGAGGCGGACGTGTGTGTCCGCGTTGTTTCGAGTTCGGGTGCGAACTCCGTGTTTGAGGTGCAGCCTCGGCAAGCTTGTGGGGCTTGCGTGTGTACGGGACTAGGGAGTCCGAGGGCTTGTAGGTGTTGCGGCACCGAGGAGAGATCCATTGGGATCTTTCATAGTAGAAATCCTTCGTGTGTCGAAGGCGGGGATGTAGAGCAAGTGTGCTCGAACCTCGAAACAAACCCTTTGTGTTTGCGATTGCTCTCTCTCTCTCTCTCTCTCTCTTGTTATATCTTGCATGCTTTATTGTCTATCTTTATATGCTTGATATATTCATTGTGCTTAAGTGATATATACATGCTTGGGTTGTTTGCTAACACTTCTATTTAACCAAGAGAGCCAACGCGACACCTCAACCCATTCAAGGGGAATCTAGAGGAGTTTGTCCGGAGCCCTTCACGGGGAATTTGGCAACACTCTTGTGTTATACGTGGTGTTTAGTGTAAAAGATTTGTTAAGGTCATAATTGCTTTTAGCTTCCGCATTATTTGGCATTAAGTGACCATTAGATTAGCCTTCACCTATTCAACCCCCCTCTAGGTGAACCTACAGCTTTCTCTATCTCATGGGTGTTAAGGTTGCCGATAAGACCAATTAGCTCCATCTCATCTTTATCGTTCAACTTCTTCAATGCGGTAGCTTTAACTTTCCAAGACGGTAGAAGTGCGCGAGCCTTTGGGACCTTTTGATCATTGTTGATTTCATCACCTAGAGAAGTAAGACCATTAGTAATTTTAGTAAACTTTGTAATCATGTCATCAATAGACTCATTTTCATGCATTTTAAAGTTTTCATTTGGGAATGCAAGAGATCAATTTTAGCTCTCTTGACTTGTGATGTTCCCTCATGAGTGACCAATAAGTGTTCCTAAATCTCATAGGTGGATTTGCAATGAATGACCCTTGTCATGTCATCCTCATTCAATACTAAAAGTAAGGCATTTTGAGCCTTTAAATTAGCCTCATATTTCTTGGAGGCAAGATCGGACCAAGTGCCCTTCTCGCCGGTGGGTGCACTATAGGGTTTAGTCACCGCCTTTGCAGCCCAGCATCCTAGAGATTGCAAAAATACGGTCATCCTAACTTTCGATATGGGAAAGTTAAGGCCGTCAAACTTGGGAGGGGTCCTAATGCTGTTGGCCATCTTTACTAGTGGATGAATGAAGAAATTTATAGAATGATTACCAAATTAGGATCTCTCTAAGGATGTTAAGCCAAAAACTAGGACCTTACTCTGATACCAATTGAAATTACACCTGGGAAGTGAATAGGTGTAGGGCTAATCAAATCAAAATTCAATGCAAAATAAAAATGAGATGATGCAAACGTTCACTCAAAGTAAGATTAGAAGTCGTATACCTCGTGACGGGTTCTAAACTTCTTCCTCATGATTCCTCTAGATAAGAGTTTGAGGTGCTCATTGCAATCTTGTTGTAAGAGTATAGATCGACAATAAATGAATGAAAATAAAGTAGATAAGAAAGACAAGAAATTAATCGCAAACAAAGAGATTTGTTTCGAGGTTCGAACCACTGCTCTACGTCCGCGCCTTCACCACCGTGAAGGATTTCCAATCCACTAGAACTTTCCACTAAAGGAATTACAACCACTATGGAGTACATAACTCCCCAACACACTCCTATAATCCAGAGGTAGCATAGCAACAATACAATAAGCACTGGGTGATTAAAAGACCACAAACTCTCTCTTGAAACACTTCTTTACAAAAACCCTAGAGAATAATATATAAGATTGAAGTTCAAGATTTTGTAAGTGAAGTTTAAAAAATAGAAGAGAGATTTTTAGAACCAAAACTTGAAGAGAATTTCAGAGAATAAACACACAAATTGAAACAAAAACTTTTTCTCAAGTAAGCACAAAACTTGGTATCTTTCAAATTATTGTTGTGAAAACCTCTACCCTAATGACCCCTTTATATAGGTTTTAGGAAAAGAAAACTTAGAAAACTTTTACCAGTATGAAAGAGGAAGAAATTGACCCTCAATTCAGCAAACCATGTTTTTTAAAATCAAAACACGCTTTAAAACTGATTTCAAAAACTAGTTGTTTCTGCCAAAACAGCAGACTCACGGTCGACCGGCGGTCGACCAGACTTATGAAAATTATGACCGTTAGCCTTTCCCGATCGACTGATCGGTCGACCGTGCCAAATCGAGAGTTGGCTACTTACAGTCGGTCGACCGCAACAGGTACCGATCGACCACCCGGTCGACGGGAACGTGCACACCCCCAATTGCCAGAACTTCGGTCGACCGTGCAGTCGACTGTTAGGCACGGTCGACCGTCCAGTTGACTGACCTTGGCCAAAACAGTTTGTTTTTAAAAAAAAAACTTTTTGAAGATATGTAAAATTTTGAAATATTTTTGTTTAGATTTTGGAAAATAGGAAACATACATAGCTACTAGATATAAGTTCAAAACTTGATAAAAATTATTTAAAAATATTTGAGAACCAAAATTATATTTTAGAAAAACGTGTATTTTGGGGTGTGTGCATTTTTGAGCTTCAACCATATATCCTAATCTTTAACAGAAAACTATATATAAGATGAGTCTACAAGAAGGCGCCTCAGAATCTTGATGTTGAGCAGTGATTGAGGTAGAGCCTAATATCCCATGCTTGAGCCATCCATACCTGTACCAACCTTAAATTCATTCTTGAACTTCTATTAGTACCAAATAGCTTTTATATGGTTTGTTATCATAAAAACATATAATCCGGAGATTGTAACCTTTGGGCTAACAGAATGCATATTTCATCAAAGTAACAATTAAGACTAAATTACTTTCTCAATTTTCTTCCTAAACCCAGAAATCAAACAAATAATCTTATTTTGATCGAGTATAAGAAATTCTAATTATGATTCTCCTATTTCTCAAAATTAACTTAAATTCTTACAAAATTAAATCAAAATATTGTTTCTCTTTTCAAAATTTGTTTTTAAAAGAATTTTGGTAATTTACAAAAAGAAAAAAAAGAAAACCTATGTTAGTGAAACCCTCACTCACGCCTATCTCATGCATTGTCTTCAATGTATGAATGAATGCACATATGCTTGAAAAAGAAGAAAGAGAAGCAAAAAATGTTACCTTAAGGTGGTGGTTGAATTAGGGCAAGCGTTGCTGCCCAATCTAAATAATGTGATGATTTGTGAAACTCACTTTGACCTCTTTCCTATTTATATTGTTACTATCCCCTATTTTATTAGGATCATGTAAGATCTTAACATGAAAATCATCCCAGTTATAAGATCAATCTTGAAATATCATATCGGAGTCATAACAGTTTACACCTTGATCCAACAATAGAATGTGATTTGCAGAAATGAATAATTTGAGCTCAAAAGTAAAAGGAATGGGAATCAATACTGACTTAGGAATATGACTTAAATCAGATTTAGGTTCAAGAGTCAGATTTGCTTCAAAAGTTGGGTCCAAATCAGAGAGTTGAAATTCAAATTCATTTTTCATCAATGGAATGTGACTATCCAAAATTGATTGTTCATATTCAAGATTCATAGATATGGGCATCAGTATTGACTCAGGAATTGAGTCCAAATCGGTTAACAATATCAGAGTCAACATAGATTCAAAAATTGGATCTGAATCATAAATTTTGGGATTGGGATCACATTCATATTGAATGAAAAACTTTCCAATTTGTCAAAAGATTGGTACTGGTGAAGTTTAAGATGTCGTAATTAAATTGAATCTTAGTTTTCAAAACAATATGAATCTTGGGCCAGATCAATAGGGTTAGAGATAGCAGAATTGGTCAAATATTGATAAGGGAGATTTTCCTCTTCCCTGCAAGTGTTGTTTAATTGACTTCTTAGTGCTTATAACCCATCAATAGAATGGAGATAATAGTTTTGGGACTGAACCAGGGCTTTTATTCTCTTTTCAAAGTCAGAAGGTTCTTCTTATTGCAGTGGAACTTGAAAAATTTGAGTAAGGATCTTGGATTTGAAAATTTGGAGGGGATTGTGAGTCCTTTATGTTTTTAACTTGTCACTTGGACTCATACAAAACTTCTAGAATCTTTTCGAAATTGGATTTCTCCTCTATAGGTTATTCTAGAAAAGAAAAAGCTGAATGTTGGTAAGGTGATTGATAACTCAGGGGAGTTGTATCCTCACTGACTTGGTGAAGAGTGGAGATGATGATTGCAATCATGTTCATAATATTGTGTTAGGGCATATGTTGATTCAGCGAAAACCACTCCGGCATACTTGATTTGTTAAAGTTATGTAATGTCAAGTTGGTAATATCCGAGTTAAAAGAGCTCGGAGAAAAATATGGATTACTATGAAAGTTGAAAAAATTGAGGTTATAATCCATTTCATATAAATTAAAAAACAAGCAAATTAAAACAAACAAAAAAAAAAAGAAAAGTTTAGCCTATGTTAGGGTAGACCTTAGACCTAGATGACTCTAAACTAGTTGACTGTCCACAGGAGACATATTGCAGCAATCTGACCATAAGTTAATCGACCAGGTAGGGGCAAGATCAATGGGTGTTACCTGTACCTGAGCAACGAGCCTAATTATATCAAACCACTATTTTTTGAGATTTTGCCTCTCAGTCCCCAATTTTTGACACCGATTTGACTAGAGTCAAACTCTAACAACTTCTTCCTTAGATCAATCTCCTAATGAGTCCGAGATGTTCCAAGAGCTAACATCTACACAATTTTAAGTTAGGATTGGGTTAGTGAGTGAGGAGATGATTTTCAAGCTAAGAAAGGGTAATGACTTTCCCACCTTTGTTATTTATCTGTTAAGCCCTTAAATCATTTTAGTGCAAATGTGCAAGTATATAACAAAAAGTAACACTCAAGCAATATATCATACAAGCGTGTTTCCTATGCTACATGCAATGCATACATACCTTGACTCCAGTACTCTTCAACAGTAATATAAATGTAACGAAATAAGACAAAATGCCCTAAATGCAAAGTCTAGCTATTTTTTAGCAATTACAAACAATGTCTTACCGTTGAGTTAGAAACAGTGAGCAGAGTGAGTTAAACAGATAAACTAATAACTGTAGAGAGATAATCTCTGAAAATCAAGCTGTAAATCACCTAGAGGGGGGTGAATAGGTGATAATGCTAATCTAGAAACTAAATGCTAAAGCTAAAACAATTTTGCACAAACACTTAATACAACCAACAAGTGTAGCCGAATTCCCTTTGAAGGACTCTGGATTAACTCCTCTTGATTCCCCTAGATAAGGGTTGAGGTGCTATATGAAGCTCTTGTGGTTAACTATAAGTGAGGCACACAAACACAACCAAGCATATAATATGAATAGGCAAAATGAATAATGCAAGGCACAACACAAGCAAATATGATATGATGCTAAGAATGATGCTTTGCACAAATAAAGGAGAGAGAGTTAGAGAGACAATGGATCAAACGCAAACACAAAGATATGTTTCGAGGTTCGAGCCCTAGCTCTACGTCCCCGCCTTCACCGAGAAGGATTTCCAATCCACTAAGGAGTACCGAACTCCTCTCTCAACCTTACAATGCCACCGAGGCAATACAACCACAATCCACCTCTACAGAAGAGGGATAAGGCCCGTAGCCAACAACCAAACTCAATCACCTCTACCGAAGAGGGATACAAACCAATACCACTCCGATCAACCTCTACCAAAGAGGGATACACCAAAAGTAAGGGGTGTTTACAACAAGTGGTTTCTTTCAACCACAAACAATCTCTTTTTCCTCTTTTCCACAAAATAAGATCATAATAGAATAGGATAGAAGTTAAGCTCAAGTATGAAAAACAAGTGTTTTGATCAAAGAAATACTCTTGGAAAATACCAAATAGATATTGAAATGAAGAACAATAAACCAATTTCCCAAAAACCTATTTCCTTTGAAAATAACAAAACACTTAAAACAAACAAAATGAATCATTTTGCTCTTTAAACTCTTTTGAAAACTTATTTTTAAAACCAGAGAGTAGGGAAAAATTAGCTCAGAAAATCTTAGCCAAAACCTTAAAGAGATGGGGTATTTATAGCCTACAGGAAAACTAGCCGTTAGGCTGATCTGCCAGCCTGACAGGCTTGCGGTCGACCGGCCGGTCGACCGCCAACGATCAAAAATATGACCGTTGGAGCAATCCAGTCGACCGCATGGTTGACCGCCCAGATACAGAGAGCAGAGCTCTCTGGTCCGGTCGACCGGTCGGTCGGCCGGCCCACTGTGCTGCCAGACACAGCTCTGTGCACGTCGGTCGACCGCAGGGTCGACCGGCCCTTGGTTCGGTCGACCATGCGGTCGGCCGACCTGGCTGTCAGCCACTGTCCTGGGTCAGAAAAATATGTTAAAAATATTTCTAAAAATCTTATAAAAACTTCTAAAAATCCCAAAAATAGTTTTAACATTTTGCATTGATATATAAACATGTGATAAAAATTTCAACTCAAATATCAAGCAATTTGAACTATTTTTGTGTCTTATCATTTTTACCAAAAACCAAAACTGTATTTTATCAAACTAGTATTTTTCAATACATGAATAAGATAGTCAAAATAAGTTTGTTTAAGATATGAAGCATGTATGTATATCGAACACATCTAATATACATAAAAACCATTTAAACTTGTTTTGATCTAAACTATTCATGAAAACCAAAATCCAAAACATAAAACTTGTGTATGTTGTACACTTGAGCATATCAACTATACTAAGCTTTACAAATGGATCTAAACACACTTAACACTAGGATACCTAAGTCTTCTTGACGATCTTCAATCTTCAAGCCGACTTGATCCCAAATGTGATCCACGAGCTAGGCTATGCATGATCTTGATGCTCGGGCCCTGGAATCACCAAGTGAAGGCTTCCAAACTCCTCTTTTGAAGCAATCACCAACTAATATCTTGATCAATGATCTGAAATTAAAATCACAAGATTATTAGTAAACATAATTACATGAGTTAATTATCATCAAAACTAGAGAGGAAGGCCTCCGGGCCAACACAAATAACCTGCAAGAAAGCATGTCAGTATTGCTCCCTATTTTGCTGCACAAGCGCGACTTTGGCCGCATTTTCAAGATAAAAGTTACATCCCCTGAGCTCTGCTTTTAAGAGTAGAGGCTCATGTATACTATATGTCCACTTCAGCTACTGGTTTGCACACAAAAACAGAAAAGAAAAAGGTTAACTGTTAAATAAATTTAAAAAGAAAGTTTACCGTCCCTCCCCGGTAACGACGCCAAATTTGATCGAGGCGAAACCTGCACAGAAAAACATCGTTTAAAATTGATAGATTAAGATATGGTACTTGCTCAATACTATCACTATACCAAGTGGCTATCCGGTCGTGATCCATAAGGAGGGAATGCGATAGAAGCTTTTCAGTATTATTTTTAAATTACTTAAATCGGTTAAATATTTCTTCTTAATTTAAAATAAAAATAAAAGAAATCTGTGTTAAGTTAAAAGAAAAAGGAGTAGAAAGAGAAGAAGAAAATGGAAGGAAATATTTTTTTATTTTAAAAGAAATTCAGAGAAAAGAAAAAGCACGATTAAAATCTATTAAGGTTCCTACTAGTGTACTTACCTCTTGATGCTTGCTTCACCTCGATTTTTTAGCTACAACTTACCTTACCTTGGCTTGAAGGCTTTCACCACATGAAATATAAGATTATCCTCATTCCAAATTGCCTATATTAGATCACAAAAACTATGAAGCAAGTATGAATTAATACACAATTTACCCGTTTAGAAGTGAGGATCCATCATCATAAGCCATCAGTGGCTCTTGCAAGGGCGAAATATGATCGAGGCCATTAGAAGCATGCGGATTGAGATCAAGCATAAAAGAGCAGATACTAAGAAAAACATAAAACCAAGCTTAATTACATTGAAAAATATTAGAAAAAGGAACAAGTTATATCAAGTGTCCCTCTTGAAATCACTTTCTCACTTTTTCTTATGAACCTCTCTCTAATCTAGCTATTAAGATAACAGAAAATTACATTAAAAAGAAAAAGAAAAGGCTAAGTTAAGCTAATGTAAAACCCTAATCCTTAGCTCTCTCTCTGCCTTCTTTGCCTTCTACATTTGGTAGCATTTATAGGAGAAGATAAAGTGGGGAATGTATGTGAAGATATGGAGAAAATTGCTTGCCCAACAGAAAAATCATCTGATAAGGTTGGAGATAATGTTGAAGATAAATTATTATTTATCCCTTGATCTTCAATTGGATTATATCTTATCTCTCTAAATCTTTTGAATATACATCTCAATACTTTAGATATCCCTTTGTATGTTGATAGGGTTGCCTTTGAACTTCTGAATTTGTCTCATCTCCTTGATTCTCCAGCTAGTAAAATAAATCCAATTAAATCCGATTTAATTGAAAATATTTGTGACTATATTTTCCTTTTCCATTAATTATACCTACACAAATTAGATATTAAGACAAGTTAAATAGCAGATTTTATTACAAAATAAATGTGAGAATGTAATAAAAAATTATACAATATACATGTACAATTAGTGCACCCCACCGAGGGCATGCCTCTTGTTCCCACCGTCAGGCGCCAGCATGGAGAGCTGTGGGACTGGGTCAGATGAGAAAGTTTGGGTCTTGGTGGTCGGTGTGCAACACCAGTGAACAAGAGTTTCTTCTTCACTCGGCCGTCCTCCTCGTCGATCGGCTTAGTGTCGCGCTTCCATTCGCGCTCAAAGGATTGACTAATACCATGAAGTTGATTTAATGGAGCTTCTCGCCTGCGACCACGGGGCCTTGGTCGGAATTTGAATGGGAAAGTTGTAACTGATCCTGATGCATGGTCATTCCTTATTCACTAAAAATAGAGTGGCATCGTGCACTGCAAATAGAGATACGAGTCATGAGAACCCTCCCACGACCAGCTTTGAAGCGGGAGGCCAGAGGAAAGGGGTACGATGACATATTCTCCTCGTCGGACCAGCGGATGTCCTGAAATCGAGCCTTCTCTTTGAGGCAGGACACCAATGACATATTGCAGAGGTAGACTAGACTTGGAGATGATGGGAACTCAAGCATAAACCTTCTCTGGAAGTGCATTGGCATCCACCTCCTTGTCTTCAATGAGATGCTGAGCCCGCGATGATATCATTGAGCGTCAGATCACCATGGACGGAGAAGATGATGCCCAACTTCGTATGAAGACATTATTGGGTTTTAATTATCTATTCGTCACAAGGGATGAGTGCCAAAGGGTGGAGTAAGGGTGCTGGCTCGACGAACATAGACCTATGCTCATTGACCCTCGCTCCTCTCGCACGTAACTTGGCCTTACCCTTGGCCGCACATGGTAGGGGTTTCCCCTTTCCTTTGGGCATGGTGCATTCGGCCGCCTTGTGGCCGATCTGAGAGCACTGGTGATAGACAATGTCATTGCACATCCCGATTCCAGCTACCATTTCTTGGTCTGAGCTTGTTGAGATACGTTGGAAACTAAGGTCCTTTCCTTCTTCAAGGCCGACTTGAAGCGAAACTGAGTCCACCCTTTCTCTAGCATCAAAGAGTGGCTGGGTGATGCTCTCTTGTTGGCCTCCTCTAGCGTCATTCTGACCTTGTATTCAGTAAACAACATGGGTTGCTTCCCGCAGGCTGCCACTTTGCTTTATTTTTGGGGATGCGAAGAATTTAGGTGGCGCGATTTGGGGGAGAAACGAGGGTTATTTGAGATGAGTGAGGACTATGGAGTTAGACCATTAATGGTGGGTTGGTGTGCCCCTGAAGGCTCAACCCCCAGCTTATTTACTATTGAAGAATGTAGGGGAATGCCCTTTCCACGCAGAGAATCTTCACCATCAAACACCACTTCAGCCCATTGACGGGGATGGTAGCGAGGGTGACAGTGCTCGTCGTTCGTTGTCGCTGCTGTCCGTAACTTTGTCGTCCCTCTGTCCCGCGCCATGGACAAGAGATTCTTGCCAAACTCTATGTCTTTCTCTTTTTCTCTCTCCATCTTAAAGTAAAGCTTAGTTTCTTGACAGTTGTCTTGTTCTTCACTTTTTCAAACAATGCCTTGTGCAAACATGCATGAATCGAAAGATCTCGGAAGCTGACTTGCCTGAGATTGAAGTTGTTCCTCCAATCTAATTTCTAAACCTTAAACTTTGGAGTTTAGATGTTTTCAGCCATTACTTCAACTACACCTAGAAATTGAGCAAAATCTCTAATACCGATAGTGGAAAATTAGTGTACTAGAAAAAACAAGATGCAAAATGAAAACTTCAGAGAGTATATATTCAAAGAGAGAATAAGAGAAAGAAAACAATATTTTTCTTTAAGGGCAATATTTTGAATAAATCATTTTTCCAAATTTAATTAGTTTTTTTTAATAAATCTATTTTTAAATTTAATTTCAAAAACAGACCTCTCCCAAATTTATTTTAAAAAATTGACTTCTGATAGGCTAGCTCGGCTGTTAGCACAAGAAGAACTAGAAATATGAGGAGGAGGAGCAAGGAGTAAGAACACAAAAATTTCTTTTCTATCAAACTCTTGCTCTCTCATTTCATTCAAGGATGACAACACTATTTATAGACTCCTAATGACTCTTGAGATTCCACACACATTGAATTCCACACACATTGAATTCCACACACAATAACTCTTAAACTTCCTCACAATGACTCTTGGTAATTACAAACTACATAATGCATTTGACCTCTCATCTCCTTAATTAATATTGTATTGGGAATTCCAAGGGACTTTGTTTGAGTTTATCTTTCAACAAATTCCTCCCTTAAACTCAAACATTTTTCATCCTTCATTCCAATCATCTTCTTGCAATTTTCGAATAGCGCTGTTGGTAGCGGCTTTGTAAAGATATCTGCCACTTGATCACGACTCGCAACGTGACTCAGTCGCACTTTACCTTTCTTCACATGTTCCCGTATGAAATGGAAACGAACATCTATATGTTTACTCCTTTCATGGTGCACCGGATTCTTTGCCAACTCAATTGCTGATTTGTTGTCAACTCGTATTTCGGTCGCTTCGTTTTGCTGGAGTTTTAGCTCACATAGCAAATTTCTCAGCCAGATTGCGTGACACACGCACCATGATGCTGCCACATATTCTGCTTCGCATGTTGATAAGGTTACTATTGGCTGCTTCTTTGAGACCCATGTGAAAGCTGTGTCTCCCATATAAAACACATATCCCGATGTGCTTTTCCGATCATCTATATCTCCGCACCAATCACTGTCGGAGTAACCCACCAGTTTGTATTCATGTGTCTCCGAGTAGAATAACCGAGTGATACAGTTCCTCGAATGTATCGAAGAATCCTCTTGATAGCCTTCAAATGTGAGTATTTCGGTTCCTCCATGAACCGACTCACTATCCCGACACTATATGCAATGTCTGGCCTTGTGCATGTGAGATACCGTAGGCTCCCAACTAAGCTCCGGTATTTGTTTGCATCCACTCGATCTCCTTCATCAAATTTTGAGAGTTTCACACCAAGTTCCAACGGTGTTGCTACCGGGTTGCAATCTTCCATCTTGTTTTTCTTCAAAATGTCTTTTGCATACGCCTCTTGGGACACAAATATTCCCAATTTTCCTTGCTTAACCTCAAGACCAAGAAAATACTTCATCAGCCCCAAATCTGTCATCTCGAACTCCCGAGTCATTGCTTCTTTGAAGTCTTTTATCATCTCCTCATTATTACCCATGAATATGAGATCATCAACATAAAGAGCAACAAACAGCAAGTTACCTTTTTTCTTCTTCACGTATAATGCATGCTCATGAGGACATTGCATGAACCTGTTCCCTTTGAGATAGGTGTCGATTCGGGTATTCCATGCTCGCGGCGCTTGCTTCAGCCCATATAGCGCCTTCTTTAACTTCAACAGTTTTTTCTCCTTCCCGGCTTTCATGTATCCAGGAGGTTGCTCCACATATACTTCTTCTTCAAGCACACCATTTAAAAATGCTGACTTCACGTCCATTTGATAGATTGACCACTTGAATTGTGCTGCTTGGGATATAAGAAGCCGAATTGTCTCCATCCTCGCGACTGGAGCAAAGACTTCATCATAATCAATCCCAGCCTTTTGTCTATAGCCTTTTGCTACTAGACGTGCCTTATATCTTTCTATCTCACCTTGGGCATTCATCTTTTTCTTATACACCCATTTTACTCCTATGGGTTGATGTCCTTTCGGCAGCTCCACCAACTCCCAAGTTTCATTTCTTTCAATAGCACTTATTTCTTCATCCATCGCAGCTTGCCATTTCTTATCTCTCACTGCTTCTTCAAAAGTGATATTCTCAGCATCCGCTAGAAGACATACCAAGTGTACTTCGCTTGTTGTCTCGTATAGATCTTGCAAGCTTCGCATCTTCGGTTGTCTTGGTTCTTCTTCATCATCAGATGTCGGAGGGCTTGTCTGTTTGATTATCGGTGCAGAGGTTGATTCTTCTATTTCTTCCTCCTGCGTCACTCTTTTTTGTTGTTCCAATCCCATGCGCTTTCTTCATTCACTTGCACATCTCGGCTTACAACCACCTTTTCTTCGATCGGGTCGAATAACTTGAAAGCTTTTGTCTTCTCGTCATACCCGATGAACACGTACTTCTTACTCTTGTCATCTAGCTTGGTTCTTCTTTGATCCGGTACGTGCGCATAGGCCACACTACCGAATACTCTCAAATGTGATACGGTTGGTTTTCGTCCGCTCCAAGCTTCCTGGGGTGTTTGATCTCCCATCTTCGCATGTGGGCACCGATTTTGCACATACACAGCACATTGCACCGCTTCTGCCCAAAATTCTTTTGGCATGTTTTTGCTCTTCAACATCGACCGAAGCATATCAAGAATAGTCCGATTTTTCCTCTCGGCCACACCATTTTGCTGAGGTGAGTATGGTGCAGTCAAGAATCTTCTGATTCCTTGTTCCTCGCAGTAGCTTTTGAAAGCAGTTGACATGTACTCTCCGCCTCTGTCCGATCGTAAGGCCTTGATATAAGACCAGTTGTCTTCTCTACTTGCATCTTGAATTTCTTGAACACCTCGAGTGCCTCGGACTTTTCTTTCATGAAGTAAACCCAAGTCTTCCTTGTGTAGTCGTCAATAAAGGTGATAAAGTACCTCTTCTCACTGAATGACTTAGGTGTGATCGGGCCACATATATCGGTATGTACCAACTCGAGAGAACTCCTTGCACGATATTCCGCCCTTTTCTGAAAAGTGTTCCTTGTTTGCTTGCCAAGTACACACCCTTCGCAAAATTTCTTGGTGTAGTCCATATCTGGTAACTCGTGGACCATATACTTCTTTGCTAATTCTGTTAGGCCACCATAATGTAAGTGTCTGAACCGCAAGTGCCACAACGAGACTTTGTCATCCATGTTGATTTGCAAGCACCTTTCTCGCACACTTCTCAAGTTGAGTTTGAACATCCGATTCTTGGCCATCTCCACTCGTGCAAGTAACCGGCCTCCTTTGTCTTTCAAGTGTAACATTCGATCTTTCATGAAGATCGAATATCCCTTCTCTAATAGTTGGCCCATGCTAAGGAGATTACTTTTCATGTCAGGCACATAGTAGACATCCTCAATTGTCCCTTCTTTGCCATCCTTTTGAGAAAAGCGTATTTTTCCTCGGCCTTTGACTTGAACCTTCGACGCATCTCCAAATGACACGTGTCCATCTTCTATCTCTTGGATCTCCATAAAGAGATGTTTGTGCCCACTCATGTGATTGCTAGCGCCTGTATCGAGATACCAGACCGAGTCGCTATCAGGAATAATGTCTTTATAGGCCATCATGAGAACACCATCGTCTCTTATCTTCTCTTCCGTGACTAGTTTCGCATTTTCTTCTATCTTTTTGTTGGAGTAGCACTCTTTTGCGTAGTGTCCATATTTGCCGCATTTGTAGCACTGGACATTTTGACGATTTGACCGGCCGCCTCTACCACGACCGCGTCCTTGACCACGCCAATTTTGTTGGATCGGCTGGTCCTTTTCTTTCGAGTTGTCTCCGCGTCCGCAGCCTCTACCGTGACCACGACCTCCACGGTCGCGTCCTCGACCACGCCAGTTTTGCTGGGCATACATCGTCTTGTCCTCCTTGATAGTTGCCTTAGATTGTAAGGCCTCTTCGAGTAGATCTTGTTTCTTCTTCTTCCGTTGCTCATGCGCCTCGAGAGAACCGGCGAGATCATCTATGGTCATCTCCTCCAGATTCTTCGACTCCTCAATTGCGCATACAACATTTTCAAAATTCTCGGTCAATGACCACAGAATCTTCTCCACGACCCTTGAATCGGTTATGGTTTCTCCATTGCGTTTGAGTTGATTTACCACCGTTTGTACACGCGTGATGTAGTCAGATACTCCTTCTGACTCCTTCATTTTCATGGCCTCCAATTCACCTCGTAGAGTTTGAAGCCGCACTTGTTTTACACGGTCGGTGCCTTTGAAGACTTTTTGCAAAATCTCCCATGCCTCCTTCGAAGTTGCCACACTAGCAATCTTCTCGAACCCCGACTCATCTACCGCTTGGAATAAGAAGTAGAGAGCGGTCTTGTCTTTCGTGCGCGTTTCTTTCAACGCCTTTAACTGATTCGGCGTCATGTTATCAGTAGTAGCCGGCTCTGTGTAGCCATTCTCAACTACTTCCCACGCGTCTTGTGCACCAAGCAACACCCGCATCTGAATCCTCCAATTGTCATAGTTCGTCTTTGTGAGGCGTGGTAGCGGCATCTGCCCCAGCGGTGTAGGCTTTTGTCCCAGCGGTGTACTCCCAGAATTTGCCATGGCTGTCACCGACGGTCTTCACCTTCAGCACTTGTCTTCGCTTTCGGTACTTAGTTTCGCCTTCGCACTTAACTTCGCCTTCGACAACTTGTCTTCTCCTTTGCCTTTAGCACTTGTACTCGCCTTCGCCTTCAGCACTTGTACGAAGTGGTAGGGGCGGTCTTCTCCAAGCTTCAAGCTTCAAGATTCACAATGGGATCACCTCCCAAAGAAGCTTCAAGCTTCACCTTGCTTCAAGCTTCAAGCTTCACAATGGGAATCACCTCCCAAAGAAGCTTCAAGCTTCACCTTGGTTCAAGCTTCAAGCTTCACAATGGGAATCACCTCCCAAAGAAGCTTCAAGCTTCACCTTGCTTCAAGCTTCAAGCTTCACAATGGGAATCACCTCCCAAAGAAGCTTCAAGCTTCACCTTGGCTCTGATACCAATTTGTTAGCACAAGAAGAACTAGAAATATGAGGAGGAGGAGCAAGGAGCAAGACACAAAAATTTCTTTTCTATCAAACTCTTGCTCTCTCATTTCATTCAAGGATGACAACACTATTTATAGACTCCTAATGACTCTTGAGATTCTACACACATTGAATTCCACACACAATGACTCTTAAACTTCCTCACAATGACTCTTGATAATTACAAACTACATAATGCATTTGACCTCTCATCTCCTTAATTAATATTGTATTGGGAACTCCAAAGGACTTTGTTTGAGTTTATCTTTCAACATCGGCACCACGTAGGCAATGAGTCTTTTTGCCCCGCCAGCATGGCAGACTCCGATCAGGGTGGCCGCCATTTTTGGTCCGGGGTTTGCAACCTCAAGCCACGTGTTCTTTTTTTTTTTTTTGAGCTTTCAAATACTAAGAATGAAGCTCACTTTTTTTCTGAGCTTCCAAGGTTGTTCAGGGTTGCCAACCCTGGACCAAGAATGAAGCTCAATTTTTTTAACCAAAGTTTGGTCTGGGATTGCCTACCCTGGACTAAAAATAAAGCTCATTTTTGTTTTGAGTCTCCAAAGCTTGGTCTGTGGTTGCCAACCCTTGACCAAGAAGGAAGCTCAGTTTTTAGCTTTATTTCTGACTCGGGGTTGCCAACTCCGAACCAAAGCAACAACTCAGTTTGGGCATCTTTCTATGTCCGAAGTTGACAACCCGTACCTGAGAACAAGTTTATTTTCTATTGAACATTATGAATTATGTCCCTATTTAACAAAAAATACCAAATTATATTTCAAAGTCATGTCAAACTATATAACTCAAAATCATAAATTTCACCAAATTAATTGAGTAATACATATCACAACTCCACTGTTGGCCCAAAGGCCCATCACTCTAGTTTTGATGAAAACTAACTCATGTAGTTATAGTACTAATGATCTTTTTGTGTTTAAGTTTTAGATATTAATCAAGATCTTAGTTGATGTTTAGCTTCAGTGAAAGACCCAAAATTAAGTTTGGAGCTTACACACATGATTCAAGAGCTCAATCTTATAGAACATATCAAGTACTCGAAATGGAGTCTAGCTCGGAGAATCAAGTTTGAATCAAGTCTACTTGGAGAAGAAGATTTATAAGAAGACTTGAGTTTAGAGTTTGTGAGTTTAGTTCTCTTATAAAGTATACATTAGTTTTAATTGCTCAAGCTCACACACAAAGTTTGTTATTGGTTTTTGGTTTCAGTTTAACAAGTATATGTTTTTGGTTTCATGAATAGAGTTCATCAAAAAGATGTTTACATTGGTTTATATATGCTTTGAATTTCATCTAAATACATTGATGCTTCAAATGTGCTTGAAAAACTTGTTTTTATATTCATAAGAGTTTTAGAAAAATATGATTTTCCATTTACAAGTTTAGTTTTTGAAAAATATGCTTTATTTCAAGAAACGTATATTGGTTTTCATCAAAAATAAGTTCATATCATTTTGTTTGTATATTGGAGTATCCATACACTATTGAGCCTCAAATATGTTTGAACAATTTTTTTTATTTAGGAAGTTTTTGGAAAAACTAGTTTTCAATCTAAAAGTTTGATATCAGAAAATACGATTTTGGTTTCTAGATTAAAATTCTTCATCTCAAAAATAAGTTCACATGTTCGTAATATGTTGTGATTTTTGATCACATATATTTGTGCTCTATTGTATTTATATGAACTTATTTTTATGAAATTTATGGGATTCAATTGGGCTTCAAAAGTTCATTTAAAAAAAATCTTAAAATTGAGTTTCTGGGCTACTGTCAGTCGACCGTGCGGTCGACCGGTAGTATACCAGTCGATCGCACAGTCGAACGACGTGCACCAACATGCACAACTCTTGAGGATCGATCGATCGATCGACTGACAGAAGAGCTTTGTCGACTGGCCGGTCGACCGACAACTCTATTAAGCTCTCAAGTTTTCTCAGTTGACCGACCAATCAAACGGAAGCCCCAATAGGCAAGAATATAATCGTTGGGTGGTCGACCAACCTGTTGACTGCAAGGCCAATCTGGCCTGGGTTTGACTCCAACATCTAGTTTTTGTTTTGGCCTATATAAATTGGTTTTTGGACAGATTTTCTCAAAGTTTATGAAGAGCTATATTTGCTATATTCTACAGAGTTTTTAAGCAAAGATTTTAAGGAGTTTTTGAGCTCAAAAAAATTCATATCTCTATTGTGTTTCAAAATTTTGAAAAATCAAAGAAAACAAGTTTTGTGAAATTCTAGTTTTAATTTTCTAGTTTCTATATCTTTCAAGAAGTTTTTCCCAAGTGTTTTCTTATGTGTTTCACTTTCAAATCTTTGTTTTCTCACAAGTTTGAGCTATTCATTGCAAAATCTATCCTTTAGGATCTTTTATTGTGAGAGATGTTGTTTGTGATCTTTGTGGTCACCAAGTGTTGTACCGTTGTTTTCTTTTTGTCTTTGTGCCTTAGCTTTGTGGCTTCCCTCTTGTGTAAAGGAGTTGGCTTTGTACCCATCTCTTGTGTAGAGATTGTTGGCTTTGTTCCCATCTCTTATGTAGAGATTATTGGCTTTGTGCCTCCTATTGTGTAAAAGAATGAGTTTTGTATCCTTTGTGGAGTTTCTTAGTGGAGATAGTAGAAATCCTTTACGCTATGAAGGTGGGGACTTAGAGCTTAGTACTCGAACCTCGAAACATATCTGTGTTTACGCTTAATTATATCTCTCTAAACTCTACTCTCGTTATATCTTGCATTGCTACTATTGTTCATTTATACAAGCTTGATATTGTTTGTGTGCTCATACTTGTTATAATCTAAGAGAGCTATTGAAGCACCTCAACTCTTATAAAATAGGAATCTTGAGGAGAAGTTCTAGAGTCCTTCAACGAGAATTCGGCTTCATCCTTTGGATATCTATTGTGGTAGTGTAAAAGTTTTAATTCCATATTATTAAACATTAGATTAGCACTATACCTATTCACCCCCTCTACGTGTACATTCAATTGGTATCAGAGCTAGTACTCCAGATAGTTTAACAACCTAAGAGTGATCCTATATTTGCTAATCACATATTTGCTTCACACACGTGTGGATATCTTGCTCTACCTATGTTTGATGTTTTTAATATTGACATGTGAAAATTTAAAATGAGTTCGTATCTTAAAGCCTTAAGATTACATGTTTATCTTGCCACCACTAAGAAATCATATATTGAAAATGGCAAATACTTAGAGGCTAATGCACAAGTCATTATTGCACTAAAGCAAATACTTAGCAATACTCATCTTTTTATAATTTCTTATTGTGATGCCGCTTTTATAGTGTGAAACATGTTGATCTCTCTTAAATGACAAGATTCAGACAATTTGGAGAGAGAATCTAGTGAAGGTGATTCCGATCAAGCTTGCTTCATGGTCCAAGAGAATGATTTCTTTGAGGTAAATTCAGAATTTAATATTGATGATTGCGCAAGTACATCTAATGATGATATGTCTAGTGAGGATGCACATATATTGAATGATGAACTTGCTTTGTTTTGTGAAGATTTGTTGAGAAAATATAAATTATTGAAAAATAAGAGTTTCGAATTGAAGAAAGAAAATGAATTTTTTTCTTTAAAGCTAGAATTTGTTTTGAAAGATAAAGAAAAGATTTCAAATGAAATAGATTCTTTGAAAGCTCAGCTTGATTTTATTTTAAATGAAAATGAGATTTGAAAAAAAATGATTTGGTTTCTAATGAAAAAGATGATGCTTTAAAAGAGAATGATGATTTATCTTCAAAACTTAACTTTGTTTTGATAGAAAATGATTCTTTAAAAAATCAAATTGTTTTGATTTCAAAGGAAAACGATTCTTTGAAAAATTTTGATTCAAAAAGAAAAGATTTATTCTTCAAAAGAAAAGATTTTTGTTTTTCATGCTCTTGACGTTTCTTCTTCGAATGTTGAAAATAAGATTATGTTTTGAAGAAGAACATTGATTATTTGGGTTCATCCTTGAGCCAATGTGCTTTTAATCATAGTAGATTGGAATCCATATTTCGTAAGAAAAACGCTCCTCATATGCATGCACACACACCTCAGTTTATGCTCATACACCTCAGGCACAACATGCTCACTCACATGCTAGAGTTTATCATTGTTATTATTGTGGCCGCAAAGGTCACCTTGTAAAATTTTGTCCGATAGATTAAATTTCTTAAATTTTGCTTATAAGAATATTTGGGTTCGAAACACTAACCCCAGAGGACCCAAGAAAGTTTGGTACCAAAATTCACACCATTTGTATTTGATATAGACGTGAGCTCTCACAAGACGTGAGAGACTTGGTGCCTTGGTGGTAGATGTAATCAGAACTTAATGTATCATATCCAAGAATACATCACTATTAAGGAGTTTAGGTGGGAGGACCACTTAGTTTTGAAGAAATAGAGACTAGCCCTATCGGTGTTGGTAACTATTTCTATCCTCCATTTATATTGTTTCTATATGCTTTCTATTGATGAATTTTAGCATATCATTGTTTGCTTGTCTTGGTTTACATGTGTTTAAATATAAAGTTTATTAAAACTTGTGATATACTTATATAGTTTTTGAGATACACCCTTGTGCTTAACATGATTTATATCTTATGTGTATTCATTTGTGATTTAGCTATATGTGTATGTGCTAGTTTTGATGATTCTTACATTTGCACATATATTCAATTTATAATTCATTTTTTTTGTTACATGCATGTTATTCTTTTAGATTGTTTATTAACTTTACTTCATGTATGTGTAAATTTTGTTAAAACTTGAGATATGCATGTGGAATCCTTGAGTTACTTGCTTTATATATGATATACTGTATTGTAGACTCAATTGTATTTGAATATATATATATATATATATATGTGTGTGTGTGTGCGCGCGCGCGCTTTAGTTTTGATAAAATTTACATATATCTTAAAGATTATCTTATGTGTTTCTTGAATATCTCGTTAGTGGATATGCTTGAAGATTTGAATTTATTATCTCCACTACTCTTGATATCATTTGATGAAAAAGAATTTCTTGATTTATAATCTTATCAAGTTTTTCATTTTGAAAAAGAGTTCATATGAGTTTTGGCTTGTGTATAAAATTGTTTACTTTCATGAAAAATACTATTTACATAAATCTTGTGCACCCACCTTTATATATTCATGAGATTGCAAATGAATTTTTTTTCTTGCATTCATTCATAAGCTTGTATATGCTATATAGAACTTGAGTGAGAATTTTTTTGTAGTATGTATTTTTTTTGAAATGCACATAATTGGTTTCATGTTTGAAGAATTTTGAACTAGTTTTCAAAACTAGTTTAAATTAGTTCTTTCATTCTTCATTTGATGTTTTAAACCATTCTCAACTATTTTCAAATTATTACTTTTGTTAATATCTACCCTAAGTAAGAGGTTGGATGGATGATCATGCCTTGTTTTGCTTAAATGACTATTTCTTAGCATGTGCGTGTAGGTTGGTGATTCCAATGAGTTATACACATTATTCTCATGATAATTATTTTTGTATACTCATTCTTGTTTCTCTCTCTATATATGGTCTTTATTATGAATGGTATTTCAATTGACATATATACATATATATGATTTGGTTGATTGTACATGTTCCGTGCATGTTTTATCATAATCTTCTTTTTGTATGGCTTGAATTTGCTTTAAGATATAAATTGGTGTCACTCTCAATTGGTATCATCACTTTTCAAAGCTTATACAATAGTTTAGTGATTGTTTCAAAAAGCGAGAGAACTTTCTAGATTTGAATTTTTATGGTATCTTATTCCCTTCTTTTTGAGAAAATATTATAATAGCTCATATTTTAATTGATATCAACTATCACAATTGGTATCTACTTTTTAAAAATATTTAGAATTTCAAAATTGGTATTTTTAGTTTTTCAATTGGTATCCATGTTTGTTTTATAATTGGTATCTTACAACTGTTATCCTTTTAATTAGTATAATTGGCATTGTTGTTTGTTTTTACAAATGATATCTTAGAAAATAAAAATTTTATTTTGTTTTCAAAATTTTTTTAATACTTATTGCCTATATGCAAGGAGAGTTAACTTAACGTCTCATCTCTTCATAGATGTTTATATCACATATGAATGTACTTTATTTTGTATATCCTTTTTGATGAATTGACAAGGGGGAGAGGATGTTGGAGTTTGTATATGCATGTCTTATATATGTTTTGCATATAGTAGGTTGTTGTTTTTATTTTGATATCTAGACCTTTATTGTATATCCATATTATTTATTTGCTATGCATGGGTTAAGGGGGAGCTTTTACAAAGCTTTTTTTTTATTCACACATATATAAATTCATGAGTTTTATCATCATTAAAAAGGGGAAGATTGTTGGCCAAAGCCCATCACTCTAATTTTGATGATGACTAACTCATATAGTTATAGTACTAATGATCTTGTTGTGTTTAAGTTTCAGATATTGATCAAGGTCTTAGTTGATGTTTAACTTCACTAAAAGAGTCAAAGTCAAGTTTGGACCATACACATCATGATTCAAGAGCTCAAGCTCATAGAACATATCAAGTACTCGAGATGTAGTCTAGTTTAGAGAATCAAGTTTGGATCAAGTCTACTTGGAGAAGAAGATCTACAAGAAGACTTAATTTTAGAGTTTGTGAGTGTTTGGACACATATATTGCATAAATATTCTAAAATACTACATATATTCTGTAATGAATATTGTAAATAACTTGTCTTAATGTCTTAATTCATGCAGGGTATGATAGGGAGAAGATAATCATGAAATTTATCCAATTAAATTCAAAAGTTCAAAAGAAAGGGGATCGATTCAAATCTAAAGTTCTAGAAGCTATCTTATCTGAAAACTAGATATATCAGATAAGATAATATTATCTAATTTCAAAAGAAAAATGTATTGTTTAAAAACCCTATCAGTTTTGCTGAAGATAAATGTATATCTTATCAATTCTAGAAGACAAACTGAAAATTCAAGAGGATAAATGGATAGAGAGAGGATCAACGGATGAGATGAAGCAATCTAGATTCGGATTCAGGCTAGATACTGTTTAGTATTTTAATCATAACTTTCACTTTTGAAGGTCAAATCTGATGATTCAAGATGCTACAGAAAGAAGACTTAAAGGGCTACAATTATTTTGTTGATTACTCATTCTAATTCTATCAGTTGATAAGTGATATTCAGCAATCAAGACGCCAACAGTCTGCAGATCAGAATTGAATTTCTGAATAAATCAAATCAAGTTTGGAGATAAGGGAAGAATTCAAATTCAGAAATATCCAACTCTTCCTATCTTCATACGCGTTCTATCCTCTGGTTTTCTCCTATAAATACCTCATACCTCAAAGGCAGAGGAGCGCCATCTCAGAGAGAGCTTTACTTTAGATTTTTCTTTCTTCTTCAATGTAATTTTTATTTTTCTTTTATTTTTCTTTTTAGCTTAGGTTAAAGAGAGTTACATGATTAAAAGAGAGAAAGAGTTAATGTAGAGTGACACTATTGTAATCTTTTCTTCAAGAAGCTTATATGAAGTTAACAATCAATGGAGATTTCTTACTTTTCTTCATTGTGCTCGATCTCACCGAAGCCTTGCTTTTTTTTATTCGTTCTATTACTTTGCTTTACTCCATGCTAAGATAAATTTCATTATGATTCAACAGTAGAGATAAATATTTTTCTATTATTTTTTTTATTTTTGATTTTTGCGTCAACACTTTTCTTTATCTCTTTTTGTTTCTTTTCTTTTATAATTAAAATAAGACAACACCACCGTCTCTTCTTCTACCATCTTCTTTCTTAACTTAACTTAATATTTTTATTTTCTTTTTGTAAACTGAGAAGATAATGTTAACTAGTTTTTATAAATTAAAAGAAGAAACTTATATAACGCTTCCATCGCTGTCCCTCCCTGTGGATCACGACCCGTTAGCCCTAGGTTACACGGTAGAATTGAAGACCTAGCACTGTTCTAAATTTCTGTATTTTTTTGTGCAGGTTTGGCTCGATCAAAATTTTGGTGCTGTTGCTGGGGAGGGACGGTAAGTAATTCTCTTTAAGTTTACATTTTTGATTAACCTTCTTCTTTGTTTTTTTTGTACAGATTTAACAACAAGGAATTTTTGCTGCAGTGGACATATAAGTGGCTCTGAACTCTGCTCAAGAAAGCAGAGCCCAGAAGCCCTCAGATTTGCTACATTCTTGTGACAATCTGAGTGAACTACTAACCTGTATTTTCTGCAGGTTGGCTAAATTACATAGTTTAATATCTGTAGCATTTATCTCCTTATTTGACTCACAGTATATATTTCTAACACAACAGTAAAAAGTTAATTGTAAAAGCTAAAAATGATTTAGACTTTGCATTTAGGCACGTGTCTATTTCATTACATTTTTTATTTACTGTTGAAGAGTGCTGGAGCCAAGGTATGTGTGCATAGCATTTAGTATAAGGTTCATTCTTTTATGACTATTGCTTGAGTGTTACTTTTTCTATATACTTGTACACTGCACTAAATTAATTTAAGGGCTTGTCCTATAAACAAGATAAGGTGGGGAAGTCATTACCCTCCTTTAGCCTACAAACAATCTCCTCACTCACTAACCCAAGCTAAATTAAAACTGAGTAGATGTTGGCCCTAGGGACATCTCGGACTCAAATAGGAGACTGACCTAAGGGAGAAGTTGATTTGAATCTGACTCTTGCCAAATCGGTGACTAAGGTGGGGATTGAGGGGCGAAACCCGGAAGGCTGTTGGTTTGACTTAATTAGGCCCGTCGCTTCTGCGCGGATACCTCCTACCAATCTTGCCCCTACCTGGCCGATTAACTTGTGGTCAGATTCAACAATATACCCCCATGGACAGTCTAACCAGTTAGGAGTAGTCTAGGCCTAAGGTTTACCCTAACTTAGTTTAGAATTTTTTTCTTTTTATTTGTTTGCTTTTTTGTTTGTTTTTCTTTGTTTGTGATTGACATTTCCTGTGTGATATGGCTTATAACAATAATTTTCCAATTTTAATGGTAATCCATATTACACCCCGACCTCTTTTTCAGATTTACCAACCCGGCATATCATAACTTTAACCAACCTAGTGTGCCAGATTGGTCTTATCTGAATCAATATATGCCCCAATCCCAGTACTATGAACAAGAATGGGACAATCATAACGACTCTTCACCAAGTCAGTGGGGATACAACTCCCCTGAATCTTACTATCAACAAACTTACCAACAAATAGCTTCATATAATCCATACCAAGACCAACCTATAGAAGAGAATCTCTTTTTTAGAAAAGACTTTTGAAGCCTTCCTTGAGTCCACACGACAAGTACAAATCATAGCGGACTCAATTCTCCCAAATAATTCCCAAATTCAAGATCCTTACTCTAATTTTCAAGTCCAACCACAACAAGAAGAACCTCTTGACTTAGAAAAGACTATGGAATTCATGATTTAGTCCAAAATGATATTATTCAATACCAAATGGATCGTCTCCAATCATCAATAGGCTAGAAGTAAAAGTGAGTTATTTGGTCAACACAATTAATGATAGGAATGAGGAAACTCTACCTAACACATTTTCGACCACTCCTAATTCTCCTAGCCATATTGACGAAGAATCATGGTATCTTGGAGATTTTAATCAAGATTCGATTTCACCACATAATTTTGAACTTGACCAATATCAACCCATTGACAAATTGACAAGTTTTCATTTTCATGAGATTGAACTTGAAGATGAATGTGACACCGATTTTCATTGTTGTGATTCAATTTCACTTTTTGAATCTATGCTGACTCCGGTATCCTTACCTGATTCGGACCTAATTCTGAAGCCAACACTAATTCCTATCCCTATAGAGCTTGAACATGAATCATTTATTTTGGATAGTCACATTCCATTATTGAAAAATAAATGTGAACTTAAATTCTATGATTTGGACTAAACTCATGAACAAACTCCTACTTTCGAATCGAAAACTTGATTTGAGTTTTATTCCCGAATCAGTATCGGTTCCCATTCCCTTCATTGTTGAGCCCAAATCATCCATTACACAAAATCATATTCTACGGGTCTGGGTTCGGGTTCGGGTTCCCTACCCAGCCTGGTTCTTTTTGAATCGGGTCTCATGGGTATGGGTAGCGAGCATACCCGCTCCGCTATCCGAACCGCCCCGCCAACGGACCCGCTCCGCTATCCGGATCCAAACTGCCCCGCCAACGGCTGTCTGTAAACGTCGTGGCGGTTGGACAGTTGCGACAGTTGAACTGAATAGTTGCAACGGCTCAGAGCGAACAGTTGCGACTGTTGGATGGGTTCGGACCAAACTGCCCCTCCCGGAGCGCTATAAATAGCGCTCAATTTTCTCATTCTAAGACACACCAACAGCAAGAAAGAAATCTGCCTTCTAAAGGAGATTCTCTCTCTCTTTCAGTCTTGAAGTGACTTCCAACGGGAAGTGGGAAATTCAGTTTCCAAAGCGACTTCCAAAAGAGATTCTGCAAAAATTCGTTCTAAAAGAGGGCTTAGAAAATTCAACAGATTCTTTAATAGAATTGTTGTCTGAATCTGGGACTTCCGAAGAAGAATATTCTTCAACCATCCTTCTTCCTCTACAGTGGATGCTCCTCCAAAGTAAAGGTAAATATTCTTTCGAAATTTGTCTTTGTCCCGCTGCTTCAACAATCTTGTGAAGGTACTGGTTAACTATGGTTCGATCGTACGGTGATTTGGTAGTGCTATCTAAATACCGTGAAGGAGTGTTGTATCTTGGGAGACCAGCGTCCAGTAACCCGTTAGCACCGGTGCGGGGGACGTAATTGTCTTAAGGAGATTCGCTTTAAGCGTACCTCACTCCAAGTACTGTATAAGTGAATTAATTTTTTTATACAGGGGATATACTGATATTCAGTATATTGAGACTGATTTATACCAGTCTAATTGGTGTTTAACTAAGGAAGGAAATTGAAAGGTGGTTCTTAAATTAAGGAACATTCTATTGAATGGAAAACCTCCCACCTGATATTACCGACCTGGCTAATTAGATTGTTGATATTTCAGTGATATTGATTAGTTGTCAGATTGATTCCAGGGACCAACAATCTTAAGATAATTATACTATTGAAGTTCTTACTTCTGTTCTGCTTGAACTTGCAGAAAATGTCTGAGACTAATCAAGATAGCTCTAGCAAGGCACCAAACATACTGCTACAAGCTTTGATGCCTACTCCACTTCTTAACCCGAAGCCGGAGAAGCCAGGAAAATTTGACGGCACAGAATTCAAGAGGTGCAACAGAAGATGCTCTTCTACTTGACCACTCTTCATCTGGCCAAATTCCTGCAAGAAGATCCACCAGAACCCGGAACTGATCGGGACTCAGTCCTTGCAGTCGATGCATGGACTCAAGGTGACTTCCTTTGCCGAAATTATGTTTTAAATGGACTGGATGACTCTCTTTACAATGTCTATAGTCCCATCACAACGGCAAAGAAGTTATGGGCCAGTCTTGACAAAAAATACAAGACTGAGGATGCTGGTACCAAGAAGTCATCGTAGGACAATTTCTGGAGTACAAAATGGTGGACAGCAAGATTGTAATCAGTCAGGTGCAAGAGTTCTAACTTATCTTGCACAAGATAGAAGCCGAAGGTATGATTCTACCTGAAACCTTTCAGGTTGCTACTATCATGGAAAAACTCCCACCTGCGTGGAGAGATTTCAAGAACTACCTGAAGCACAAGCGAAAGAAGCTGAAGTTGGAAGATCTCATTGTGAGGCTTCGAATCGAGGAGGACAACAGAAAGTCCGAGAAAAGGAGCAGTAAGAACTCCTATGAAGTCAAAACCAATGTGATCGAAGACTCAAAGGGGAAAGCGTCTACTTCCAAAGGCTTAAAGCGGAAGAAGACTTCCCAGGGGGTACAAAGGTAAGGTCCAAGAAGGCAATAACATGCGCTTCAAGGGAACTTACTACATCTGCAACAAAGAGGGGCATAAGGCGAATGAATGTCGCAGCCGTCTCAAACAGAACAAGAATCTTGTTGATGGTCTTTTTAAAGACAATGTTGCAGTGGTAGACAAAAAGTCTGTGTATTTGTACCCGAAGCTTATAAATAAAGAAAAATCTTCAGTTTATTTGCTTGAGTCTCCTATTTTATGGCATGCTAGATTAGGGCATGTAAATTAAAGTCTTTAAAGAACTTGTCTAATCTAGGATATATTCCTAAACTTAACTTGAAGAAATCGCAAGTGTGAGATTTGTGTTGAGGCCAAATTAGCGAAAATTCATTTCACTCAATTGATCGAAATACAGAACCTTTAGGGTTAATTCATAGCGATCTGTGTGACTTAAAGTTTATGCCAACTAGAGGCGGTAAAAAGTATTTTATTACTTTTATTAATGACTGTACAAGATACTGTTATATGTATCTTTTAAACAGTAAGGATGAGGCAATGAATATGTTTATAACATATAAAACCGAAGTTGAGAATCAACTCAATAAGAATATCAAGATTCTAAAATTCGATAGAGGCGGAGAATATGAATCAAATGATTTTAGTGAGTTATGTGCTAAATTTGGTATAATCCATCAAACTACAGCACCATATACTCCTCAGCAAAATAGAATTGCTGAACGAAAGAACAGAACTTTGAAGAAGATGGTCAATTCCATGCTCGTAAGTTCTGGAGCTCCGCAAAACTTGTGGGGGGAAGCTCTGTTAACTGCAAATTATATTCTAAATAGAGTACTCTATAAGAAACTTGATCTTATACCATTTGAGTTATGACATGGAAGGACACCTTCCTACCATTACCTCAAAATGTGAGGGTGCTTTGCAAAGGTGCTAGCACTATTACCTAAAAAGACTAAATTGGGAGCAAAAACTATGGACTGCATATTCATAGGCTATGTCTTGAATAGTAGTGCCTACAGATTTCTGGTTCATAAATCAGAGATATCAGATATTCATGTAAACATGATTATCGAATCTAGAGATGCTGTGTTCTTTGAAGATATTTTTCCATATAAACGGGAAATAGATAAGACTTCTGGGAAAAGAACACATGAGATGGCATTCAGGGACGAAAGCCCCGAGGAACCGATTGTTAATGAGGAAATTGAACCAAGAAGAAGTCAGAGATCTAGAATCTCAAAATCTTTTGGTCCAGATTTCATAGCATACGCTATTGAAAGCGAGCCTCAAACATTTAAAGAGGCTATGTCAACCCCAGAAGCACAAATGTGAAAAGAAGCTATAAATAGCGAAATAGAATCCATACTAAGTAATCATACTTGGGAATTGGCAAACTTGCCTCCTAGTAGTAAACCAATTGGGTGTAAGTGGATTTTCAAAAGAAAATTAAAACCCGATGGATCTATCGATAAGTACAAGGCTAGATTAGTAGCCAAGGGTTATCGACTAAAAGAAGGACTTGACTACTTCGATACTTATTCACCAGTAACAAGAATAACATCCATTCGGATGTTGATTGCAATTGCAGTATTGCATAACTTAGATATCCATCAAATGGACGTCAAGACTGCATTCTTAAATGGTGAATTAAATGAAGAAATATATATGGAGCAACCTGAAGGATTATAGTCAAGGGCAAGAACACAAAGTGTGTAAATTGGTAAAATTCTTATACGGTCTAAAGCAGGCTCCAAAACAATGGCATGAGAAATTTAATAGTGTCATGATTAAAGATGGATTCACTATCAATGAATGCGATAAGTGTGTTTACACAAAAATAGTTGGAAATGCATGTATCATTGTTTGTCTTTATGTAGACAACATGTTGATACTTGGGACTAATATTGAAATTATTAAGTCCACTAAAAGAATGTTATCCAACAGTTTTGACATGAAGGATCTGGGGGTTGCTGATGTAATTTTAGGAATTAAAATCACCAGAACACCAGATGGAATCAGTCTATCTCAATCTCACTACGTGGAGAAGATGATAGAAAGATTCAAGGATCAGGGTATAAAAGAGAATACTAATCCTTTTCTCCCACACATCCACCTGCATAAGAATATAGGAACTAGAATACGCCAGTTGGAGTATTCTCAGATTATCGAAAGTCTAATGTATTTAATGAATTGCACTGACCCGATATTGCTTACATTGTAAGCAAGTTAAGCAGATACACTAGCAATCCTAGTGATCAACATTGGACTGCTCTACTACGAGTATTAGGTTACGTATCACATACCAAGGAATATGCCTTGAGATATGGACAGTATCCACCTGTACTTGAAAGATACAGTTGTAAATCACCTAGAGGGGGGGTGAATAGGTGATAAGCTAATCTATGGTCAATAATGCGGAATTAAAAACTATATGAATGCAAACTAAAACTTCTTAAACTAAACACCACGTATAACACAAGAGTGTAGCCGAATTCCCGTGAAGGGCTCTGGACTAACTCATCAAGATTCCTTTAAATAAGAGTTGAGGTGCCGCGTTGCTCTCTTGATTAAATACAAGTGTTAGCAAACAATCCCCAAGCATATAACAATTAAGCACACAAGGTATATCAAGCATATAAAGATGAAAGCAATATAAGCATGCAAGATATAAACAAGTAAGGGAGAGAGAGAAAGAGCAATCGCAAACACAAGGAATTTGTTTCGAGATTCGAGCACACTTGCTCTACATCCCCGCCTTCAACACCTTGAAGGATTTCCACTATAATCGATCTCACCGGATCACTCGGTGCCGCAACACCTACAAGGCGAGTTCACACTTGAACTCCTTGGACTCTCTAGTCCCGTACACACCGGAAGCCACAAGCTCGCCGAGGTCGCACCTCAAACACCAAGTTCGCACACGAACTCGAAACAACGCGGACACACACGTCCGTCTCCTCAAAGTACAAGAAAGAACTCTTGGTGATCTAAACACTTTGATCACCAATAAACACTCTCACAAAAATACTCCTATAGGATGAATATGTCAATGGGTTGCTTAAGTGTTTGTGAGAAAAACAAGGATGGAAATGGTGGAGGAAAAACTCAAGAAATCACTTTAAACACTCTTGATAAAAAACTCTCCTTTTGATTGGAAATATTTGCTCTAAAACTTATGGATATAACCACTGAAATATGTGGGAAAAACTAGCCAAAACTCTTCTAAAATCTTGTAGAAAACAGCCCCAAATGCCCCAATTTATAGAGTTAGAAAAACTAGCTGTTGGGAGCCAGGTGGCCTGACGGTCGACCGCCCGGTCGACCGCCAACGGTCATTTTTCTGACCGTTGGGGCAACGGTCGACCGGTCGGTCGACCGAACCTCTAGAACAGAGAGCAGATCTCTCTGTCGGTCGACCGGGGCATTTCCAGAGAGCAGACCTCTCTGGACGGTCGCCGTCCCGATCGACCGGCCCCAGCCAGACTGGCGTGCACGTCTGTGCACGTCAGTCGACCGAGTCGGTCGACCGACTTCAAGCTTCGGTCGACCGTCCCGGTCGACTGGCTGAAGCCAGGAAACAGTTTTCTGGGATTAAAAAGTTTGACATTTTGATTGAAATAAAATCCCATAAATTCACAGAAATCTACAAAAATAGTTTTACAATATACTTTGATAAACAAACATGCTTGCACAAAATCAAGGCATGTTACAAATAATTTGGACTATTTTTGTAACTTGAAAATATTGGCTCAAACCAAAAACTGTATTTTCTAAAAACTTAATATTTCCAAAACTTGTTTTCCAAATCTCTCCAAATACAAAAACAAGATATTCTAAACTCATTTGAAGCATAGAGTGTATGGATATGATCCACTACACAAAC